>PVIY010021605.1:0-16323 GCA_004026745.1 Myrmecophaga tridactyla | reverse complement strand
GTCCAGTGTCACGAAGTAGCTTAAAAATTGAGCTGGCATGCATGCGGATATTATAAAAATAATGTGGAGGAAGAATAATGGGACACTGTCACAAGAGTAAGAGAGACAGCAGGTTCCAAAGTAGCGCACGCAGTAAGAAACATGTAGACACAATAACATACATATATGTTGATATACTTAAGATACATATATATGTAGACGGTAAGATACATGTATGTAGGTAAAGCAAAAAATATATTTCCCTCCTCTCAGAAACCTCACACCACGGATTATCCCTCCTTCCTCTTTTTCAACTAGTTTTAAAACAAGCTCAAGTCTCTCCCATTAAAAACAAAAGCCTCTCTTGATCGTTCAGTAACTACCCTTTCATAGAGAGATGTGCGATAGTTACTGATGAATTAATGAATGAATGCACAGAAAGTCCAAAAATATATGCAACAAAACTTTAACCAGTGTATTGTGTTTTTTTTTAGTTTCTTCTTTGAGTGTGTCTGCTTTTTGTCTGTTTTGTCTTATACAACGAACAAGTAAAAAACTAGAAATACAGTTTTTAAAAAATCAGGTTTACAAAATGTGAAACATAGTGGCACTAAACAAATGCTAGTGACTTTCCTTTCCTTGCCATTATCGGTAAGGTCAATTCACACCATGTAACTATTTGGTTTGTTTTTCTTTAGTGATCCTTTTTCTTAAAAAGTTAATTATTATTAATTATAAATTTTTATAATAAACAAATGATAAAATTTATGTTAACAATTATAATTATTAATTATGTTACAGTATTTCTTTAGGAGATAAAATATGATCATGTTTGTTTAGCACCGTATGCTTACATAACAGGTTTATGAATGATTTTCCACAACAGCATAAGGTGATAACACCAGTAATATTCATCAACATTTACATAGCTATTAAGGTTAACTGATGGTTTTGTTAAACTTTCTTAGATTTGAATAATTCCCTGGTTTTTAATAGGGCAAATTTGCCCCCTAAGTACATATAGCAATATCTGGAGATATTTTTGTTGTCATAACTGAGGGGGTGGGTACTTGTGGTATCCAGGTGGAGGGAGGCTAGGGATTCTCTTACACATCCTACAGTTCACAAGAGAGCCCCTCACAGCACAGGATTATCTTGCCCAAAATGCCAATAGTGCTGAAGTTGAAGTAATTCCCAGCTCCATGGAAGTTAAGAAGATAGAATTTCTGGAATATCTGTTCATACTGACTTGACATACCTCATGATTCCTCCTGGACTGAAATATAGATTGTACTATAAAACCGTGCCCATCACTTTGTAATTACTGCTTAATTTTGGTACCTAAGTGTTTTAGTTTGCTAATTCTGCAGGTATGCAAAATACCAGAAACGGATCAGCTTTTATAAAGGGAATTCATTAAGTTAACAAGTTTATAGTTGTAGGACCATAAAAATGTCCAAACTAAGGCATCCAGATAAAGATACCTTGAGTCCTAAAAAATACCAAATGGTGTCTTGGTTTCCTCTGTAGCATGGGAAGGCAAGTGGCCAGCAACTGCTGGCCCTTTCTTAGCTTCTCTGGGGCAACTCTGGATTTCTTTTCTTGGCTTCCTTTGACTCTCTCCAGGTTCTGGCTTGCTTAGCATCTCATGCAAAGCATATGGCAACATCTGTCTGGCTCTCTCAGCTCCTGGTGTCTCCTGGAGCTTCTCTATTTCCAAAGTTCTGATTTTCCATTAGCTCTGAACTCTTTCCCTCTCTGAGCTCTCCTAAAGACTCCAGTAAACTAATTAAGACCCATCTTGAATGGGGAAAGTCACATCGCCATCTAAACAAAAGGTTACACTCAAATTCGGTGTATCACATCTCTGTGGAAAAAACCTAATTGAAAGGTTCCACCCTAAACAATAGGTCTGGCCCCACAAGATTGGATCAGAATTGAAAGAACATGAATTTTCTGGGGTACATAACTATTTTAAACCAGGACTCTAAAAATAAGCTAAAGAAGAATGACAGTATAAGACGAGCACTGACTTCTTACCAGACATCAACCAAGCGATCTTTTCCTCTCATTATCCTTTCTCTTTACTAAATAATCAGTCTCTCATTCTGCTGAATATTTCTTATCTTACATACACACGTATTCCAGTAACTTTCACACATAAAAAAAGAAAAACTCCCTTGATGCTTCATTTCTCTCCAGCCCCATTTGTCCTTCTCAGCCAAGCTTCTCAAAACAGCTTTCTACATAAGCTGCCTCCACTTGTTCACCTCCTTTGCCCCAACCCATCTAACCTGACATCCAGCCTTCTCCCCCAAAACTGCTCTCATCAAGTTCACAAGTGACCTTAATGCAGCCAAACTCAATAGCAACATTTCTGTGCTTGTCTTAATTTACTTTTCAAATGCAATTACCATAGCTGACCACTCCCTCTGGTAAGATCTGCTAGCTTCCTCTTCAATGGCTTCCCCAGAGCTCTGGCTGTTCTGTTGGCTTTGTCAGTTCTGGTGGTTCTCATGGCTCTTTCCAAAATGGTTCCCTCTTAAAGGGCTCCAGTAAGCAACCCCACCTTGAATGGGTGGAGATACATCTTCATGGAACCCATCTAATCCAAAATCACCCCTCATAATTGGGTGGGCCACATCTCCATGGAAACAAAAAAAAAGATCCTACCCAGCAATACTGAATGAGGATTAAAGGACATGGCTTTTCTGGGGTACACAACAGATTCAACGGGCACACCCTCCTTCTTAAGAGACTTTCTTGCTTGGCTATCTTGACAAAATACATTCTCCTGGATTTGGTTTTAGCTCTTTGGCCATTCTTTTTATACATCTTTGCCCAAATCTTCCACTTCATAGTAAATAAATGTTAGACATCCTCAAAGCTTTGTTTCAGACTTTATTTCTCCAATTTATCTTTGGGATGAGTGATCTGATCTATTCTCTTGTATTTAAACACTATACACTAACGACTTTCAAAGTCATATCTTTAGCCCATATCTCACCTGTGTACTCCAGACTGCCAAAAAAAAAAAAAAATGCCTGGTATTGTGCTAGGGCTTTGTTCTATGACACTTCTAGGGAGCTAATTTAGGAGATTAAGTCTTGTAGACAAATCTATCTGTATTATATATTTTAAAAAGCAAACAATAAAGTATATAATTACAAATTGCAACAGGTGCATAGAAGAAAGAGAATGTTGCTTTAGGAAAGTGTAAAACAAAAGAACATAACATAGACTGTGTGGTCAAAAAAAGTTTCTTTGAAAATGTAAAGCTTCCATTAAGAGCTGAAGAATGAAAGAGAAAGCAAAGCTGGGCCTGGGGGACAGCAAAGGAAGAGTCTCAAGCTGGAAGTTTACATTTGTGAGTCATCATTGTAGAAGAAAACAGGCTTTGCATTGTATTTGGGTTGAAATCTGTTGGAACCACCATTTTTATTTTACTTTCAAAATCAGGAACAAAAAGAAAAAGCTCTTGTGGAGTTATGAGTTTCATTAACACCATTCACTTAAATGAGCAAATGCCATATCCCACAACAAGCATATTCCATAGACTAAATGAATATTTTGCATGCATAATGGTTGAAATTTACAGTTTGAGAATTTGTATGTAACATCCTCCAAGAACTTTTTATTGAATATCTCAGGAAAAACCTGTAACTATCTCAGGAAGCTTCTTGCTCCTTCTTAGTGGGCGTAATAAGAAACTCAGGCTGTACAAATCGAAATTTAAATAAGATCTTTTCTCCATCTGTCTTTGTCCCTTGGATTCTTTGTTCCTTTGGTTCCTGAGGTTACCAGAAAATAAATGTTCTTCAACTCTCTCTCCCTTATCTTACTGAGAAGGGCAAATGACTAACCTAACACTTAGAAAATTATGTGCCTGAAAAAAAAAGAGGATCTTTTTTCTCCCATGGCTTTACCAAATACCATTGTAAGATATATATGTTTTCTGGTAATTTTTAGGCAAGACTGACTCTAAATATTTTTAGATTTAGAATTTTCCCACAACTTTGTATAAATGGAAATTGAGGACATGAATGTGAGTAAGATCTCCTGGGAAAGACATAGTATTTACTTTATTTGGTAGTTAGTAAGTATCATCAGGCATTGTTCCAAGTGATTTACAAATGGGAAGAGATAGTATTTATTTCATTTGGTAGTTAGTAAGTGCCATCAGGCATTATTCCAAGTGATTTACAAATATTAACTAATCACTAACTGTTTTTCCTCACATGGCTCTATGAGTTAGGAGTACTTTCCCCATTTTACAGATGAGGATAATTAACTTATCCAAAGTCACTAAAATAGTAAGTGGTAAACTCAAATGATCTGGCTCCAGAGTTCACATCACTAACCACTACATATAGATCTGCTTGCACTCCCCTTTAATGGCAAATATTTTGTAACACTACCTCTCAATATCTTGAAATTAAAAATCATAGATAATAAAGTACCTAAACATAATTTAAATATATAGATGAATCATGGCTTATTTTTACTATAAAGGAGAAGTAAAGGGGAAGTAACTATAATAAAATAAAATGTCTTTTAATATGCAAGTGCTTGGCAATGGACTCCCCTGGAAGGCATAATGAGGTAGGCAGATGCTGGCATCTATACGTGGAATCACTATTCCAAATGCAGTGCTGAATTGATTACTCACATGCTAATAGCTGTAGTGCCGTTGGAGATGGAATTTTTCTGGAATAAAGAACAACTTGTGGTCAAGTTCTGAACAAATAGAAAACCGTTCTCCCTCAATTTATGTGGTATTTGCATTACTGGAAATTTTAAACTTCAAAATAAAGAGTTAGGTATTCAAATAATTATAAACATGCCTTTCAAATATGTTAATGCCCAGTGAGAGGGAGAAATCTCCATTATTTTATGGAACTATCACTGTCCAGCAACCATGGCCCCCATGAAGCAAATCTTATAGCAACTTCCAACCCCTGTGATAACTAAAAACCCTTCGACCTTTTCCCCAAAGCCTCTAGGGAGCAGAGGTGATGTACTGCTTTATTAAGAACTGCTGCTATGAAGTGAGAAGAGAAGGATGCCTCCTGAGGAATTCTGATATGCTGAGGAAGTAATGAAGAAACTAGCATGGTAGGAGGGAAAAGAGGAAAAGCTTAATGTAATAGAGCCAAGTGATGCCTCCCAGGCCTCTCAGGCTGACATGTCTAAAATTAGCCTTCTTATTTCCACCCCTGCCCCACCCTGTCTTTTTCTCAGTCTTCTCCATGTCAGTAATAATACTACTAGTCACTAAAGTTGCCCAGCCAAAACCTCTACCTCATTCAAAGCATCAGCAAATTATTTTTCTCATATCATCTTTTCTATCCTCCCCTTCCTCTGTCATTGACACCCCTGTTACACCTTGAAAATTCCACGGATTTACTCTTTTCTTTCCCTCTTTTAAAAATTGCGGTACAGTTTACATAAAATAAAATTTACACAATTTAAGTGAAAATTTAATGAGTTTGGACAAATGAGTACATTCATATAAACACCACCACAATGAACACATAGAAAATTTCCATCATTCAGAAAATGTCCTGTGTCCCTTTTCAGTCACTCGCTCCCTACCACATCTGACACTAGACAACCATTTCTCTGATTCATATCACCATAAATTAGTACTGTCTGTTCTAGAGCTTCATATAAATGGAATTATACATTACATACTCTTTTGTGCCTGGCTTGTCTTGCCAAACATAATGTTAGTGAGAAGCATGTTGTTATATGTATCAAAAGTTCATTCCTTTTGATTGCTGAAAAATATTTCATCATATGGATATACCACAGTTTGTTTATCTATCCATTGTTGATTGGCATTTGGATTGTTTCCAGTTTGGGGTTATTATGAATAAAACTTCTATGAACATTCTTGTACAGGTCTTTTTTGTGTGTGAACAGTGGTGATTATGTTTTCTTCTTTTGTATAAATTCTAGTAATAGAATTGCTGTACCTTAGGATGCGTATAGTTAACTATTTGAGAAATTGCCAAACAGTTTTCTGAAATGGTTGTACCAGTTCATATTACCAACAGCATAAAGAGTTCTAATTACTTGACATCCTTACCCACATTACCCATGTTCACTCTTAGCCTCTTAAAATCATTCATACAAATGATGTAGCTTTCACAATTTGACTGTGTGATTGTGAAAACCTTGTGTCTGAAGCTCCTTTTATCTACCTTATCAAGAGACGAGTACAACAGGTGGAATAAAAATAAATAACGGGGGAACAAATGTTAAAATAAATTTAGTAGATTGAAATGCTAACGATCAATGAAAGGGAGAGGCAAGGGGTATGGTATGTATGATTTTTTTTTCTGTTGTCTTTTTATTTCTTTTTCTGAGTTGATGCAAATGTTCTAAGAAATTATCATGATGATGAATATGCAACTATGTGATGATATTGTGAATTACTAATTATATATGTAGAATGGAATGATCATATGTTAAGAATGTTTGTGTTTTTTTGTTGTTATATCTAAAAAAAATTGTAAAAATTAATTTAAAAAATCATTCATACACCAGCCTTAGTGATATTTCCTAAAATGGAAACTTGGCCATCTTATCCTCCAGCCTAAAACAGTTCAAAGGCTTTTGAGAGCTCTGGATTCAAAGCCTGATATTGTCAATATGATCTATAAGGTTCACCTACCACTGTTATCTCCCACCACTACTCCATTTCTTACCATGCTCCAGACAATCTAAAGGCTCTTCTTTCATTTTCAAAAAAGGTCCCCAACTCCTTGACCCAGGAGCCTGCAAATAACCATCTTTCAACTCTCAACGCACATGTAACTTCCTTGGGAAAAACTTTTCTGACCACCACCTGCCTTCAACCTGTTAGGTCTCCCAATTACATATTCTCAAGGCATGCTATATTTCTTCTTCATAACATTAATCACATTTGTAATTAAATATTTCTGTCATTATTTGTATAATCTTTAGATTCTCCTGATTGTTCGTAATTTCCATGAGCGCTTACAAACCATGTCTGCCTTGTTCAACATAATATCCTTAGCATCTACCACAATGCCTAGAACATACTAGGCACTCAATAATACTAAATGGAGGAATGGCTCTTCTCATGCTTTGCTTACCTCTCTGCATCCAAATCTCCACAAAAGTGGTCTTTTTAAACAAACAAATCTGATCAGGTACTACTTAAAATTCTTGAATTATATTTATATTATATAGAATACTCTCTGAAGCCCCTTGCCTAACATAAAAGGCCTAACTTGCCCAATATCTTAGAATCCCTATGTTGTAATAATATTCCTATGATGCTGAATTATTTGTAATTTCATCTCTTTTTCAATGCTTTTATGACGTGAGCATGTTATTTCCTCTGAAAGGTACATCTCTCTCCATATGTTTGCCTAACAAACTCCTACTCCAAATTGCTTAGTTAAAATGCTACCTCCTTTTCCCTGGGATCTCTGGACCTCACAAGAATATAGATGGCAGTCAAATCCCAATATTACCTTCATAGATGCTTGTTCTCCTCTTATTCAGGTAGAAACCCAGCCCCCCTGAAGAGACCCTTGAGAATTTAGGGTTGGAGCTGCTCACGTTCTAATGAGATAACTTATCTTATCCAAGCACTGCTGACATATACAGTTCTTGAGAATGGGGATTTCTCTGCTGTGCTCAACGTTGTATTTCCCAGTACCCAGAGCAGTGTCTAGGAGGTAGTTAACACTGAATTAATATTTGCTGAATAATGAAGAATGAATGTTGTCTTTCTTCAAAGCAATTCCATAATGTGTATCAAGCAGCATCACTATTTCCTGCTGATTACCATCTTGACTGCCAGCAAGTATTGGGTTTTCCTAGAGATTTGCTTGGTTTCTTGGTGTATTTGTTAGGGTTCTCTAGAGAAACAGAATCAACAGGGAACACTCACAAGTATAAAATTTATAAAAGTGTCTCACGTGACTGCGGGAACGCAGAGTCCAAAATCCGCAGGGCAGGCTGTGAAGCTGACAATTCTGATAGAGGGTCTAGACGAACTCCACAGGACAGGCTCACCAGCCGAAGCAGGAAGAGAGTCTGTCTCCTCTGAATCTTCCTTAAAAGGCTTCCAGTGATTAGATTAAGCATCACTTATTGCAGAAGACACTCCCCTTTGACTGATTACAAATGGAATCAGCTGTGGATGCAGCTGATGTGATCATGATTTAATTCTATGAAATATCCTCATTGCAACAGACAGGCCAGCACTGGCCTAACCAAACAGGTACCACCACTTGGCCAAGTTGACACATGAACCTGACCATGACACTTGGATATGCTGGGTTTTGCTTTATCTTTTAGATGCAAATGACGTTCTTCCCATAGGGCTCTGGTTTACTACCAGATCTACCAGGCACCTTCACTGTTTTGCTGAGAATAAAGTGAGTACTTCCACCCCTTACTAGGCCTCTCAGACTTTCATTCCTAAAATAATCAGTTGTTGCTTTCCTATTTTTTCTTATAATGGCCCCCGGCATTTCTTTGGAGGCCCACCTTCCATCACTCTCAGCCCATAAACTTTTTTGGATGAATATTGTATTAAACATTCTTATAATTAAATAATATAAATATATATGTATTCCCACTGGCCAAATTAAGGACAAATTTGAGCACTGAAATAGTTAACAATACTAAAAGTTTATAACTGTGTATCTGAAAAGACATAAACAAATGTTTTTATTTGATAGGTAGATAAATAAATGTATTAAAAGTTTCATGAGGAAGAAGATGTCTGCTTCCAACCAAGATGGACTAACATGGATTGCATTTAGCCTCCCTCCTGAAACAACTAAAAATACAGGCAAAATTCATGAAACAACAGTTTCAAGATATTGGACATCAGACAATGAAAGGATGTGATATGGGAAGCAAATGAGGTGAACCCTGATTGCTTTAGATTATTGCTTGAAGGATTTTTCCAGGCAGTGGTATAGGAACAGGGAACACAAGTAGAGCCCAGTCATCTCTCTGAGTTGAGGCAATGTAGCTGAATGTCCGGGAAGGCAAAGATGGCCATCGTTCACAGATCTGAATACCAGAGAGGAGAGAGCCATGCAGATAGAGAACTCTGGAGATCTGCAGAGGGTCATGAGTATGTCTTTAGCTGAGAACTAAGCAGAACCTGCATGTCACCAGACTATTCAAGACTGGGGATAAAACACAAAAGGATCAGAGGGAACAGTATCTGGGACTCATAAAGAGCTTGGAATATTTCTTGTTCCCATTAACCAGACTGGAAAACCTTATCATTCATAGGACATCATGGGGAGTAGTCAAAAGGCTTTCACATCAGCAGGGAAACAAAGTTAGAACTAAAGAAAATACTGCTCTGATACCGTCTAACAAAGCTTAAAAGAAATCGTTAAAAAGATCAAACTATTTTCAAGTAAATTACTATCACCCCAGAAAAAGACACAAAAACATCTATATGAATACAAAAATATTCAGTACCCAAGAAGGTAAAATTCAGAATATTTGGCAATCAAAAATTACCAGGCATGCAAAAATAAATAAGTAAATAAAAAGAAGTTGGAAAATATAATCAAAGTGAGGAGAAAAAATTATTCAGGTGAAATTGACCTAGAAAGGATACAGATGTTAAAAAACAGGAGGAAAAAAACCATTGAAACAATTGTTATAACTATATTCCTATGTTAAAAAGACATATGGAAGATATTTTTTAAAGACCTACATCAAACTTCTAGAGATAAAAACTACAATTTCAGAGAAGAAAAGTATATTGGATGGAGTTAACAGCAGGTTAGGTTGTTGAAAAAAAAAAGATTAGTGACTTTGAAGACAGAGTAGCAGCAATTATATTAAATGATACAGAGAATGGAGTAAAAATAAATAATAGGGGGAACACGTTAAAATAAATTGGATAGAGTGAAACACTAGCGGTCAATGAGAGGGAGGGGTTAGGTGTATGATATGCATGAGTTTTTCTTTTTTCCTTTTTATTTCTTTTTCTGGAGTGATGTAAATGTCCTGAGAAATGATCATGGTAATGAATATACAACTATGTGATGATATTGTGAACCACTGGATAAATAACAAATATGGAATGTTCATACATTAAGAATATTCGTATGGTATGTTGATTGGTTTTATTAATAAAAATTTTTTTGAAAAGGTCCTATTTACAAATGGGTTCACACCCATGAGAATGCAGATTAAGATCAAGAATATGTCTTTTCTAGGATGCGTGATTCAACCCCCAAAAGCATTGAGAAAGTCTCACAAAAATATAGAACAGAAGGATCAAAATCAAGACAAAATATAACGAAAATTAGAAAATCAGTCCAGGAGCTAAATTTCCAAATAATCAATCTTTCAGAAAGAGAAAAGAAACATTGCTTTAATGATATTCAAAGAAATAAGAAAGTTTCAGACCCACAATTAGCCACACCATGAAGTTTCTGAACATGAGAGCTGAAGAGAAAATCCTAAAAGTTTAAAATAAAAATAAGTACAAAATCAGAATAGCATCTGGCAACACTGGGAGCTAGAAGAGGATGGAGCAAAGTGCTTAAAAAAAATAATTGTCAACCTAGAATTTTATACCCAGTTAAATTATAAAACAAGCATGAAAACAAAATATAAACATTTCCAGACTCAATGGGTCTCAAATTTCATTTACCATGCACCCTTTCTCAGAAAGCTACTGAAAGGAGAGCTCCATTAAAGAAAGGGAGTAAAACAAGAAAGTTAAGCACATGGACTCTGTGCTTCTTCAATCCTAAGGGGTGACATGAATCCTCAAGTGTGCAATGAAAGAAAAGGCCAGGATGATGTCAGTTGTTCATTAGGCTTAGCAGCCCCAGTCTAGTTTGGAACAGGAGCATGAGGTTCTAGTGAGGCTCTAGGGGTGAGATCAGAGAGAGAGAAAGAGAAAGAAAAAAATATATATAGAGAGAGGGAAAGCGGAAAAAAATAGAGATAGAATCAAATTGGCCATACTGAGGTGTTTTACAGCTCTGGAGGAAATTTGGGGGAAAGATTTATTGGTAAGCACAAAAAATAAGGCAAATGAAATATGGGGAGGGGGAATAAAAAAGGACAATCATAATATTTTATATAGTTCAGTATAGAATGCTTGCATATTCATAACAAAGATTGACTATTGATTTAACCCCAAATTGTGATTTTTGTAGAGGATAGTAGGATAGAAGATTAATCATTATTTTCCCTAGTAGAAATGTAATAAATAATACTGTTTAATTTTTTGAAATTACAGATTTAGAAATATGTAATTAGATAGCAAAAGCAGCTAAAATTATTGGAAGCGGATCTTTCTGGAAGTGAAACGTTGGGGCAGGAAGGATAAGCCAGAGTTCTGCTATTTTTTTTAATAAGACATGATGACTTCATTTAAAAAAATTTTTTTTATTGATACAATGTACAAGCAAATACATTCTTAACATACAAACATTCCATGCGTGGTATACAATCAATGGCTCAAAATATCATCACGTAGTTTAGTTGTATATTCATCACCATGATCATTGTTTTTAACTTCATTTTTAAACTATGAATCAATATTACTTTGTTAAGAAAATCTATATATTTTTCAAAGTTTTTAAAAACACATAGGTAAAAGTTTCTGCCAAAAGAAAATAATAGAATTATCCAGTATTACTATTTGCACAGTACCACCATTCCAGGTACTGTGCTAGGAGCTTCCTGTACATTCTCCATTAACCATTAAAATAATCCTAGAGAGAAAGGTTGGGGGCACGTACGAAACCAGAAGGAAAGGTAGAGAATAAAGACTGCGACTGTAAAATTTAGGAATGCCTAGAGTGGAAATGATGGTGATTAAATGTACAAACAAAAAAAAATTTTTGCATGAGGAAGAACAAATGAATGTCAATATTGCAGAGTGTTGAAAATAGATGGTATATGGCAAAAAGTACAAACAATGCAAGTTAACATCTATAGTCAACAGTAACATTGTAATATGCTTCCCCTGAATGTAACAAAGGCATTATGCCAAAACTAAATGTCAGCAGGTGGGGAGCATGGGAAAGGGGTATGGATTCTTTGTGGAAGAAAAGGAAATGTCTTTAGATTTAAAAAATGATACAGAGAAAAAAGACTAAAAAATAAATGGATAGATCACCAGCAAACTGGGGGACAACTTAAAACCTTCTAATGCAGGTGTTATTGTAGTCCCTGAAGGACAGAACAGGGAGATAGAAGAAATATATGAAGGAATAATAGTAAAGTTTTTCCAAATTTGATGAAAACTGTAAATCACAGATCCAAGAATCCCCCCACATATATACAAATGCACACACAAAGAAAATAACACCAAGACAAATATTAATCTATTGTTTTAAAACAACGATTAAGAAAAAAGTATTAAAAGTAGTCATAGAAAAAGGACATGTTACATACCAAAGTATGACGTTAAGGGTGACAGCAGACTTCTCTTTAGAAACAATGAAAGCAAGAAGACAGGGGAGCAACATATTTAAAGTATTAAAAAAAAAACACAAAATTATCTTTCAAAAACAAAGGTAAAATAAAAGCTTTTTCAGATATAAAAATCTGAAAGATTTTGTTACTGGCAGATCTGCACTACAAGAAAAAAAATGGTGGAAAGAAGTACTTCAAAGAGACGGAAATTGAAATAGGATTGAGATCTAGATTTACACAGAGGATGAAAAGTAGTGGAATAGTACCCACATACGTAAATATGAACTAATTTTCCTTATTATTTTAATTTCATTAAAAGGTAGTTGAGTGGTTAGCCTGGTTCTTGCCTGGCTGGCTGCAGCAGACTGAGAGAGATGGGGAAGCCCTCCCACTGGGAGCAGAGGAGGATGTGGCGCAGTTCTGATCCACTGGTGGTGAGCAAAATTGGACACACGGGTCCTGCAGCCTTGGTCCTTTCCGGACAGGCACATGTGGTGATAGCAGTGCCATTGTTCCCACAGACTGAGAAACTGGGGTGAGTGACACATTGGCCATGGCTGCCAATGCCCATCCCACCCTCAAGTCCAGCTTCTGATTGGCTCAGATCCTGCCCAATGGGTGGGTGTGAATTCAGAGAGTCAGGAAAACCCTCCTACTAAGGAACAGAGAGGGATGCAGCACAGTTCTGATCCAATTATCAGCTGGCCAAATTTGTTCTCTGGATTCTGCATCATTGGCCCTTTCCAGGCAGGTGCTCACAGTGCCCATGGTGCCAATATTTCCAATTGCTTCAGAAGCAAAGGGCACAGATGGCTAAAAAAATATCTTACCTTTGTAGGGCTGTGGGGAATATGTTGCTGAAGAGTGCCATCTTATGGGAAGCCTGGGAAAGTGCAATTTTGGTAAGCTGCTTTTCTGACCCTCTCTCAGGACCCTTTGGAGCTGTCTGCACCCCCGTGTGGAACCCTGGCCCTTTTGGGTAGGAAATACAGATGAAACAAATGCCAAAGAAGAGCTTTAATATGAATCCAATCAACAACAACAAAAAAACTTAGACCACAGAGAAACTAACTTTCAGAATAATCTTATGAATGTAATTAGATGCCCAGATACCAGCAAAAATTAAAAAACATAATAAAAAACAAGAATATATGGCAAAGCCAAAGGAACAAATTAAAAAATCAAAGGAGATTCAGAATTTGGAACACCTAATTAAAGATGTTCAAATAAATCTCCTAAATCAATTCAAGGAGATAGCTAAATAGAAAAAGGATTTTAAGAAGATATTGGTGAACGTAAAGAAGAATTTGAAAGCATACAGAGAAAAATAATAGAGCTTACAGGAAAGAAAGCCACAATAGATAACATTAAAAATACACTGGAGATATACAACCACAGATTAAAAGAGGCAGAAGAAAGGGTTATCAAGCTAGAAAACAGCATCCAAATTTGAATACATGAAAGAACAGATGGACAAAAGAATAGAACAATTAGAACACCATCTCGGGGAAATGATTGACAACTATGAAGCACTCAAACGTACACATCATGGGTGTTCCAGAAAGAGAAGAGAAGGTAAAAAGGCCAGAAAGAATATTTGAGGAAATAATGGCTGAAAATTTTCCAGTCTTTATAGAAAACATGAAGATGTAAATCCAAGAAGCTCAATGTACTCTAAACAGAATAAATCCTAATAGATCCACTCTGATACACATATTAATAAAAATGTCAAATGCCAGAGATAAGCAGAGAATTTTGAAAGCAGCAACAGAAAAGTGATTTGTCGCTTACAAGCGAACTGCAATAAGATTAGTGATGAACCTCTCATCATGGTGGCAAGAGCAGTGGTACGATATATTTGAACTACTGAAAAAGAAGAGCTGCCAGCCAAGAATTTTTTATCTGGACAAACTGTCCTTTGAAATGGATGCTGAGTTAAACTATTCACAGATAAACAGAGCTAAGACCGTTTTTTTTTTTTTTTTTTTAAACAAGAGTCCTGCCCTACAAGAAATACTAGAGAGAGTTTTGCAGACTGAAAAGAAAAGACAGGAGAGACAAATTTGGACAAGAGTGTAGAAATGAAAATTATCAGTAAGGGTAACTGAAATTATTCAACACACTTTCTCTGATCACAATGGAATGAAGTTGGAAATCAATAAATACCAAAGAACCAGAACTTTCATAAATACATGGAGATTAAATAACACACTCTTAAAACAATGAGTGGGTCAAAGAAGAAATTGCTAGAAAAATTGGTAGCTATCTGGATATGAATGAATACAAGAATACAACATATCAGAACTTATAGGATGTGGCAAAGGCTGTGCTGAGAGGGAAATTTATTGCCCTAAATGCCTATGTTAAAAAAAGAAGAAAGAGCAAAAATAGAGGACTTAACTGCTCATTTGGAGAAACTTGTGAAAGAACAGCAAACTAACCCCAAAGCAAACAGAAGTGAAATAACAATGATTACAGCAAAGTTAAATGAGTGGGAGACCAAAAGAACAACAGAAAGAATCAATAAAACCAAAAGTTGGTTCTTCTAGAAAATCAATAAAATCAATGGGCAACTAGCAAGGCTGACAAAGAAAAAAGAGAGAAGATATAAATAAACAAAATCAGAAATGTGGGGGAGGGGGGTCATTATCACAGACCCTGAAGAAATAAAAAAAATCAGAAGAGGATACTAGGAACAACTACATGCCGACAAACAAGACACTTTGATGAAGAGGAAAATTCCTGGAAACACACGAACAAGCTACAATGACTCAAGAAGAAACAGAAGTTCTCAACTAACTAGTCACAAGTAAAGAGATTCAATCAATTGTCAAAAATCTTCCTACAAAGAAAAGCCCAGGGCCAGATGGCTTCACAGGGGAATTTTATCAAACATTCCAAAAAGAACTACCAATCTTGCTCAAATTTTTCCAAAAAGTTGAGGTAAAATGAATACTACCTAAAGATTAACACATCTTTAACATTAACTTAACACCAAAACCAGGTAAAGATGGTTCAAGAAAGGAAAACTATAGATCAATCTCCCTAATGAATGTACATGCAAAAATTCTCAACAAAATATTAGCAAATCAACTCCAACAGCACATTAAAAGAATTATACACCATGACCAGGTGGGTCAAGAATTCAAGGATGTTTCAACACAAGAAGACCAATTAATGTAATACAGCATATTAACAAAACATAAGGGAAAAATCAGATGATCATCTTGATTGATGTTGAAAAAGCATTCAACAAAATTCAACATGCTTTTCTGATAAAAACACTTCAAAAGGGTAGGAATCAGGCAGTGCGATGGTGGCTCAGTGGTAGAATTCTTGCCTGCCATGCCGGAGACGTGGGTTCGATTCCCAGTGCCTGCCCATGCAAAAACAAAACAAAACAAAAACAAAAGCAAAGCAAAATGGTAGGAATCAAAGGTAACTCCCTCAGTATGATAAAGGGCATATAAAAAACCCATAGCCAGCATCATACTCAATGAAGAGAGACTGAAACCTCACCGCTAACATCGGGAGCAAGACAAGGATGCCCTCTGTCACCACTATTATTCAACACTGTACTAGAACTTCTAGCTAGAGCAATCAGGTAAGAAAAAGAAATAAAAGACATCCAAATTGGAAAGGAAGAAGTAAAACGTTCATTATTAGCAAATGACATGACAGAGTAAAACGTTCATTATTAGCAAATAGCATGACAGTATACTTGGAAAATCCTGAGGAATCTACAACAAAGTTACTTGAGCTAATAAACAAATTCACAAAGGTAGTGGGATATAAAGTTAATGTGCAAAAAATCAGTAATGATTCTATACATAAGCAATGACCTAACTGAGGAGTGAATTAAAGAAAAAATCCTATTCAAAATAA
>PVIY010021604.1:0-42176 GCA_004026745.1 Myrmecophaga tridactyla | reverse complement strand
TTTTTTTTTTTTTAAATATTTTTATTGTATACAACAAACAAACAAACATTCTTGACATATAAGCATTCTATACATGGTGGCTCACAATATCATCACATAGTTGTGCATTCATCACCATGATCACTTTTTTGAACATTTGCATCTCTCCAGCAAAAGAAAGAAAAAAGAAAAAACTCACACATACCATACTCTTTAACCCTCCCTCTCATTGACCACTAGTATTTCAGTCTACTCAATTTATTTTAACCTTTGTTCCCTCTATTATTTGTTTATTTTTTATCTATATTTTTTACTCATCTGTGTATACCTTAGCTAGAAGGAACATCAGACACAAGGTTTTCAAAGTCACACTGCAAAAGCTATATCATTATACAATCATCTTCAAGAAACAAGGCTACTGGAACACAGCTCTACAGTTTCAGGTACTTCCTTCCAGCCATTCTAATACACCATAAACTAAAGAGGAGATATCTAACATAATGTGTAAAATTAACCTCCAGAATAACCTCTCGACTCAGTTTGGGATCTCTCAGCCACTGACACTTTATTTTGTCTCATTTCTCTCTTCCCCTTTTTGGTCAAGAAAATTTTCTCAATCCCATGATGCTGAATCCCAGCTTATCCCAGGATTTCTGTCCCACATTGCCAGGGAGGTTTACACCCCTGGAAGTCGTGTCCCCCGTAGAGAGGGGGAGGGCAGTGAGTTTGCTTGTTGTGTTGGCTGGAGGGAGAGGCCACATCTGAGCAACAAAAGAGGTTCTCTGGGGGTGACTCTTAGGCCTAATTTTAAGTAGGCTTAGCCTATCCTTTGCAGGGATAAGTTTCATAGGGCAAACCCCAAGATCGAGGGCTCAGCCTATTGATTTGGTTGTCCCCACTGCTTGCGAGAATATCAGGAATTTGCCAAATGGGGAAGTTGAACTTTCCCTCCTTTCTCCCCATTCCCCCAAGGGGACATTGCAAACACTTCTTTATTCCCTGTTCAAATCCCTCTGGGATTTAACGGGGCATCACACTAACCTGGACAAACCAACAAAATCTCATGCCGTATTCAAGATTCCATGCACTTATGGTGTTCAATTAAACTGACCACACAAGTTAAATTAAGAAATGCACTAGTCAAAATACAAATTTTGCACCAAATAAACATTTCTCCCTTTAGTCTTACACAGAAGTTAAAGTTTTAAAATATGAATGGCCATCTATTTTCAACACCCTGCAATACTGATATTCCTTTGTTCTTCCTCATACAAAGACATTTTTTAATTTGTACATTTAGTCACTATCAATGTACATTCTAGGTATTCCTAAATTATATCATCTCAGTCTTTCCTTCTGGTTTCATATGTTCCCCTAGCCCTTCTCACTCTATCATTCTCACATTCAGCTTCATTCATTGTACTTACATTATTGTGCTACAATCAGGTAGTATTGTGCTATCCATTTCTGAATTTTTACAGTCAGTCCTGTTGCACAATCTCTAGTTTCTTTCTCTTCATCTGTATTTAATTCTCTTATAAATGTCTCTAGTTAGACAATTAAGACCCACCCTGAATGAGGTGGGTCACATCATAACTTAAAATCCTACTCACCAAAAGATCCTACTTAAAATGGTGGGTCCACACCCACAGGAATGGATTAACTTAAAGAATATATTTTTCTGGGGTCCATACAACTTCAAATCATCACAGAGCTCTTACATGAATACCTTAAGACTGAATCTCAGAGCACAAAATTTCCCTTGCACTTGGAAATGAGACATGAGTGGCTCCCCAATTGCCTAGAGCTGTGAGCTACAACCAAGGCATGTCTACCCTAAGACCAAGGAGATTCTGATGCAGCATACAGGAAATGTTCCTCACCCCCATTCTGCAGGTTAAGAATCACAGTCATGGTGAATCATTTTTCAATCATGTTTACTAATGGGAATGCATTATAACCAACAATTATGCTGTTACAGAAAAAAAAAAAGGTGAATGAAAACCAATGTCCGAGAAGATCAGGTCCATTTAACATGGCACATAAAGTCCCTCAAATCTGATCTCAACTTAATTTTTAGCCTCCTCCCCAGCCTCTAGCCTGGTTTTCTCTTTAGTGCCCATTCTGTTTGGAGCTTATATGGTTTGGGTTTGTTATGATTAAATGAGATAATGTATTTTAACAGTGTGAAACCTACTCGGAAACTAATGAGTGCTCAATACATGGTGGATCTTAGATTGGATTATATTTACCAATTCTTCACTTCAACTCTGTAATAGATTTATAAAAATCTAAGCCCTTTGACATGTGACTTTTCAGTGCCTCTTTCTTGGAGTGGAGTATATGGCCCTGTCCCACTAATGCTGAGTTTGGGCATATGACTTGCTTTGGTTAATGGAGTTGTGAGGGGATGTAACATACATAATGTCAGAACACAGGTTTAAATGTGCTTGAGTGGTTTTTCTTAGCCTTTCGGAGATTCCATCCTCTGCCATAAGCACAGCATGTCCCAGGTGGCCACTGCTTCTTTAGTCTGAGTACAGACATGGAGGAATGTGAAATATCCTGAACCCAACTCAAAGTCTGGAGATCAGCCTGGTCAGACAAGCCAAGATGAAATCAGACAAACTACAGCTTATCTGCAGACTCATGAGCAAGAATAATAAATGTTGTTGAAAGCCACTGAGATCTTATAGTCACTTGTTACCTGGCATTATTGTAGCAGTAACTGACTAATAGAGTGGCTATCATTATTATTGTTATGGTTATTGTTATTATTATTATCTCTGACCCAAGGCTGAAATTTTTTCTTGATTTCCTCTTCAATTACTGATTACTAGGTGTGCTGGTTTGAATCTGTGGTATACCCCAGAAAAGCCATGTTCTTTAATCCTCATTCAATATTGCTGGATGGGGGCTTTTTGATTATACATGGAGATGTGACCCACCCAAAAGTCATAACTTTTGATTAGATGGTTTCCATGGAGATGTGTCTCTACCCATTCAGGGTGGGGTTGCTTACTGGAGTCCTTTAAAAGGGAACCATTTTGGAATAAGCTTTAGAGCCTGGAGAGCCCACGCAGCCAGAGACCTTCGGAGATGAAGAACGAATACGCCCCCGGGGGGAGCTTCATGAAACAGGAACCCTGGAGAGAAAGCTAGCAGATGCTGCCAGGTTTGCCATGTGCCTTTCCAGTTGAGAGAGAAACCCTGAACTTCATCAGCCTTTCTTGAGTGAATATAACCTTCTGTTGGTACGTTAATTTGGATTTTTTTATAGATTTGCTTTAACTGGGACATTTTCATGGCTTTAGAACTGTAAACTGCCATTCTGTTTCTGGTGTAGCGCATTTGCTAGCTGGCAGCTAGCAAACTGGAATGGCTTTTAAAAGGGGGAATTTATTAAGTTGCAAGTTTAAGTTTATTAAGTTGCAAGTTTCAACCTAAAGTACTGGATAGGGATGAAAAGAAACAGCTGCCTCCACATGATGGGATCAGGATTAAAACATAGCTTTTCCAGGGTACATAATCCTTTCAAACCAGCACACTAGAGTATAGAGACACAACTGATTTTTGCCTGTTGATCTTGTATCCCTCCACTTTGCTGAATTTGATTATCAGCTCTAGTAGTTCTGTTGAAGATTTTTTGGGATTTTCTACATATAGGATCACGTCCTCTACAAATAGGCAAAGTATTTGGCTCTCATTTTTCAGGAATTGGCAGCCCCTATTGTCAAAGTCTTAACGTGTTAATTAATGATGTCACAGTCCACTTTCAGATCAGTCTCTTTCAGAAACCACACCTTGGTCTCTACAGATACCTAATCTCAAATATTCCATGTGAGATTATTAATTTTATTCCACAATCCTGGGAAAAGCTTGCTCTAGCCACTATGAACCTAAGTGCCTTAGTTTACCATCCTTTCTCTTGATGGAAAAGATCAAAAGAGTTTAAGGATGTGAAATCCTTCCATAAAATCGAAAATACTATGCAAGTGAGGATTGCATTTTATATAGACTAATAGCAGGCCAAGATTTCATGGAACCTAAATCAGCAAGCCTTCTTGCTCCCTGCAATGTATTCCCAGCAAACAGACGCTGCAGCCTAATCTTGTGCTACATCTTTTCATAAAAACAAACTTTGTATTTTGAAATAACTTTAGATTTATAAAAGAGTTAATAGTGAGTTCCCATATAACTCTCCACCGAGCTTTCCTAATGTTAACATTTTACATAACATTTATCAAACATAACACTTACCAAAATTAATAAATTAACATTGGTACAGAAATATAAACTATAGAATTTTTTTAGATTTCACCAGTTTTCCTATTAATGTCCTATTTTTAGTTTTAGGACACTATGTTGCATTTAATTATCATGCTTCCTTACCCTTTTTTGTTTTTATGACCTTTGCATTTTTAAATAAACTGCTTATGCATTTTTTAGGAATGTCCCCTACCTGGGTTGTCTGATGTTATCTCATGATAAATTATGGATTCAGGGGAGAACATCAGATGTGATCAGGGACTACATGGTATCAATATCTGGTGATGATGTGTTGATCATGTGGCTAAGGTAGTGTCTGGTAGGTTTTTTCTGTTACTAAAAGTACTAATTTTCCTTTCCCATATCCTGTCTTTTAGATGAAAGTCACTAAGTCCAGGCAACGCTCAAGGGGACCTGAAAATTCTTTAGTTTCCGACACTATATGCTCCATATGCATTTCATATGTTCCCTGCCCCAGCTCTAGAATCAACCATTTCTCCAAGGAGTCATAGCTCCTTCTGCTGGAGGATGTTATTTAGAAACCAAGATGTGGATGCTAGGTGTGCTGCATCTTTTGGTTGGCATAAAACTCAAAGAAATCATCTATTATCACATAGCTTTGTGATTCTCTAATTTCTATTTAATCTTAATCTTTCCCCTGAATAGGATCCTATCCCAAATCTATGTACTACTTTTTTCATTCATTCACTCACTTACCCATTCATTAATACTTTTGAGTTCCTACTTATGTGTGAGCAACTCTCATGCTTGACACTGGGAATGCAGCTGTCATCTAGTCTAGATGCACAGTCTCTGAAGTGATGGCTCTGCTGAGACATGAAGGATGGATAGGATATTAATCAGGCAAAGGGAGAAGGAACAGGGGGTAAAAGAATGGAAAATAGAGAGATGTGCACCCCAGAGCATGTGTCTGGCACACTTAGGGGACTCAGGATAAATGAGGTTTTTAATTCTATTCCTTAATTATAGCATCATTTTATATTTGAAAGCAGCCCCATTTCCAAACCTGTTGTACCCCTTTTGAGAGAGTGCGTAGAGAATTTATAAAATCCCCAACCACCAGTTAATGCTACACAAAAGAAACTAATGGCCAAAAAATAAAACATCAAAACCAATGAGAGACACAAAGCAGCTCTGTGTGCTTGATCAATTGTGTATAATTCAAATTAGCAAATATGCATGGAGCAACCAATGCATACTTTCAATGCTATGTGCTGGGGATAGAAAAGCAAATGAGAAGGATATGGCCTTGGCCTCAAGAAGCTTCATTCTGGTGTGATGAACTTGATAGACAGGAAGTACTTGGAGCTACAGGGCATATAGCAGGGGAATTTAAATCACCTAGGACAAGGGATATGATCAGAAAAATGTCTTAAAGTAAAGCAGCACTAATGCTGAGGCTTGAAGGAAGAGCAGGAACTAGTGAGATGAAGAGAGGAACAGCCTGTGGGAAGGTGGGAATATGAAAGAGCAGGCAGGGCCTGCTCAAGGGACTGAAGGAGATGCATTGTGCCCAGAGAGGGGAGCACAAGAGAAAGAGTGCCAAGAAATGAGACTGGGGAGAAATAAGGAAGCAGCACGTCTCACAGCTTCTTAAAAGTCAGTTGAGGGTTTTGAGCATTATCCCAAGTGCATGGAAATCCATGGAAAATTCTTAAGGATTCATCACCATGATCATTTTTTAGAACATCTGCATCGCTTCAGAAAAAGAAATAAAAAGAAAAAAGAAAAAATCTCATACATACCATACCCCTTACCTCTCCCTCTCATTGACCACTAATATTTCCACCTACTCAATATATATTTTTTCTAATTTTAATATTTGTTCCCCCTATTATTTATTTATTTTTAATCCATATATTTTACTCATCTGTCCATACTGTAGATAAAAGGAGCATCAGATACAAGGTTTTCACAATCACACAGTCACATTGCGAAAGTTGTATCATTATACAATCATCTTCAAGAAACATGGCTACTGGAATGTAGTTTCATTCTACATTCAGGCACTTCCCTCTAAACACTATAATACACCTTAAACTAAAAAGGGGATATCTATATAATGCATAAGAATAGTCTCCAGGATAACCTCTCGACTCTCTTTGAAATCTCTCAGCCACTGGCACTTTATTTTGTCCTTTTATGACACATTTTACAACAAGCCATAGCATGATGTGATATGAACCATGCCAAATGGCATGAGCCAAAGCTGCAGAGGGGACAAGGACAGCATCCTAAACCTCTCTGTCCCTAATGCCTGGCAAAATGCATGGCAAAGAATAATTTATTGCAGGCTTCTTTCTTTCTACATTTTGTTAGTTTTGGGGGGACATTCTTCTAAGATGTTTTCTGTTTTATTTATTTTTCATGAAAATTTCCTCACAGCGATTGTTTAATCATATTTTCAAATCAAAACTTTCCTGTAATGAAGCACAGTATAGTAACCTGAAGACTTCAAATCTATACTGAGATGCTCAATATGATAATATTAAATTCCTAATTATCTATGGTTCTTCCATCTGAGTTACAGATAATATGAGGCAAATTTCTTTCTCTGTTACTGCTTTTCCCCACCACCCATCTGCACCCTGGCCAATTAAACTAATCCTGAGCTAAAGTGTGTTCAGAAAATCAGAGTAATTTTGCCCTTGGCCTGAGCAGTACACCAGCAGGCGGTATGAGAATCCTGTAACAGCGTGTAAAGTAAATGGCTATGGGGTCATCCTTGACACTGTTTCTCTAGCAGCATGTCTAGTTCCCCCAGTTTCTATGCTAATGTAGTTTATTTCTTTGGCAAGTTGAAAAACGAGGTAAGTGATAAGGTTATCTGGGGGAACACGGCATTATTGTGGAGAAATTTAAGGCTAAGCTGTTTTATTCTCCCATTTGTGGGGCCTTAGATTCTGAAGCTGCAATCAACCCTGACCAAGCTGTTTACTTTTCCTTAAAAGGTTTTACTATTCCAGATCAAAGCCATGGCTGTCTGTCACCAAATACACTGGAATAGGTGTCTCTGTGTGTGACAGCTGTCTTGCATGGTTATAATGATCCAGGAAAGACAAATGTATGTCTAAGAGTGACAAATGCCCCTCAGATAAGAAATACATTTAAAAGGAAACTTGAAAAATAATTCTGAAACTTTATAGCTAATCGGCAGGATTTTGATGCAGTTGAAAGTGCTTCTTAATTATAAAACCCATACCCAAAGTAAGAAATATAAAAATACAGAATGTAGAAAATATAAGTTCCTATATTCCAATTCAGTTCTGCACTCCCAGAACCCAGATGTGTCCATGGCCAACACAACAGTTTCACGAGTCTCCTTCCAGAAATCTTTTGTACCTATACAGATATATAAATGAGGTGCCTATGATATATTTTTACGCGAGTATTCATACTACAACATTGTTTCGCATTTTTCTTTTTTTACTTAAATTCCATCAGTGCATTTAGATATTTATCTTCTTTTTAGATCCTGTATAGCATTCCACGAATGGATGTACATAATTTATTTTAGCTATCAATCGTCATTTAGCTTGTTTCCTTTATTTATTCATTCATTTCTTTTTGCTATTAAAAATAGTGCTGCTTGCACATTAAGTTTACTTTTCAGAAATCTAAAACCTTCAGATGGTTCCTAGGCCAAATAAGTCCTGAAACCCAGAGGTGCCAGCCTCTCCAAGAACATCAACCATTTCCATCCCCCATCCCATATTGTCAACACCCCTTTTCAACACGAAAAAAGTTAGAATGGGCATAACCCAAATATTCCTAAAGACTGGGAGAAGGATCAAAGGAGAAGGAGGAGTTATAACAGAGAAGTTAGAATTTGACAAAAGAGTATGACTACTGAATCTTTATATTGATATTTCTTTTAGTCTCCAGTGTCTCGGTGCAGCTAGAAAGAAAAACCTAAAATCATGGAGATGTAAGCCATACCAAACTTTGAAATTTGTTCTATAGTTACTTGTTAAAATGTACTTTGAAATGTACTGCCTTTTTGTATATGTATTTCACAATTAATAAATAGTGCTGCAATAAATATTCTTGCACATACATTGTTTTTCCAACTTAAGTACCCACTATATAAATATAAAGAGGTAATCCTAGCACTACTTTGAATAATTCTTCATCTTTTTTTTTTTTTTTTGATTTGCATATGGGCAGGAGGCACCAGGGATCGAACTCCAGACCTCCAGCACGGCAGGTCAGAGCTCTGCCTGCTGAGCCACGGCAGCTGCCCAATTCTTCATCTTTAGATGCCTAATTATTCTACCCAATGTTCCACATAATGAAGAACTGCTCGCATGTATTGATATAAACATGTGAATTAGGCAATGTTCTGGATAGCTATTGGTGAATACCAAACCAGTCTAAAACTCTGAGGTTTGAAACAAAATTATCATTCATTTGACCTAAATGTTCAATTTGGGTGGGGCTTAGTGGGAAAGGCTTGTGTCTGCTCCACACAGCATCAGCTGGGAGAGGCTTGACTGAGAGCCAGATGGAGCATTTCACACGTGGCTCACTTGAACTGGTCAGTGCTGGTTGTGGGTTGACAGCTGAGCTGGCTGAGAGGTGGGAGCCCTGGGCTCCTTTCCACATGGCCTCGTCTTCCTTAGTGCATGATTCTTGGATTCCAAGCACAGGAATCCTCAGAGAGAGCTAAGCTGAAGCTGTATTACTTTTTATGACCTTGCCTCAGAAGTCACATAACAACTCATCAGCTGTACTGAAGTAGTTGAGCTAATCAATAATATTGTTGACTTTTGAAATAAGGGGATCCAAGCTTTATTGTTTTCCCTTTGACTTGATTTTGAAAAATATTTTACCAGAACCTTAGGTTTGTTTTCTTTCAGAAAATGGAACATTCAGGCTATTATGACTACAAGCTGTGATAATTGTACAATCACTAACATTTCTTTGATGGATGAGAAATAATTCATTTTGGTATCCTGTTCACCTCCCATTTAGCACAGTACTTAATGATTAGCTATTATTATTGTTCCATGTGAGATATTATGCCTTTATTTTGCCAAGGAAGCAATCTATATGTGAAAAGGTGAAGTGACTTTTCTCAAATCCCATCAGCAGTGCAGCTGGGATTTGAATGTAGACCTTCATTCTTAGTCTATGGTTCTTACAGTTAATTAAACTTTTTAAACACTGGGTCGCGTTTTGTTGAGTAATGCTTAGCAGTAGGAAAATCCTTAGTTGTGGCTCAATCTAAACGAGCTGTGATACTCTCCCAGAAAATGATATGTTAGGATGTTTCATGCCAGGGAGTGGATTACAAACAGATATACGTGTGAATATTGATATGCCTGTTGTGAGAGAATGTTTGAATTAATAAAACAAAGCAGGATCTTAACATCCAAAGTAAATGTGCCACTTTGAAACTGCTGTGTACCCTAGAAAAGTTATGCTCTTTAATCCTGATTCAATATTATTAGGTTGGATCTTTTTGATTAAGTTGTTTCCATGGAGAAGTGACCCACCCAATTCTGGGTGGGACCTTTCGATTAGGTGGTTTCCATGGAGCTGTGTCTCCACCCATTCAAGGTGGAGTTTAATTAGCTGTAGTACCTCAATATCTCAATAATATCTCCATATCTCCTATCGCTTACTGGAACCATTTTGGAAAAAGCTTCAGAGCCAAAAGCTTAGAGAGAGACATTTGGAGATGCAGAAAGAAAATGCCCCCAAGCAGGAGAGAAAGCTAGCAAAAGTCGCCATGTTCCTTCCCAGGTGACAGAGAAACCCTGAATATCATCGACCCTTTTCTGAGTCAAGGTATCTTTCTCTGGAAGCCTTAGTTTGGACATTTTATGCCTTAGAACTGTAAACTTGTAATGTAGTAAATTCCCTTTTTAAAAGCCGTTCCATTTTTGGTATATTGCATTCTGGCAGCTTTAAAACCAAAATAGTACAGAAACTAAAATACCGTGGTGCTTCTTCTCCCAACTCAGTTTCATGGTTCAATGAAAGAATACACTGTGATTAAATGCCATATTAAGATAAGGAGTTCGTAGGTAAAAGAAATAACAGAAAATCTTACTATAGGAAGCTGACCTTGACCAGCGAGGTGAAGGAAAGGAAGGTTTTGGTGTGAAGACTCTAATAGCTTAGGATTAGTTTCCAGAACTGGCTGTGCAGCAGAATCACCTGGGGAGTTTGGTAAATATTCAGTAATAAAACTTACCCCTGGAAATTCAGATACAGTTAGCATAGGGTGGGGCCTGGGAATATGTGTCTTTATCAGCATTTAGATGATGCTTATATAATAAGCTTTCAGATCTGTTTTGGAAAACATAGGTTTAGGGCACGATTCAGGAGATACATTTTTTTAACTTCAAAATTCACCTCTTTGTTTTGTTTTGTTTTTCTTTCATTTGTTTGTTTTCTGATAAAAGCAAGATTATGATTTATTCTATTGCAATAATCATAATTAGGTTATTATAATATCCCTTGTGCTCAATTAGACGAAACTCTATTTTCACATTTTCTTTGGAATTTAGAAATGGAATAGACTCCTCCAGCATCAAATTATGGGTTACCTGAAATGTAAATATAATATTTATATTTTCTTTGAATATCAAAGTTTACTGCCAGTGACCTATACTAGTAGTAGTTTGATGATTTTTCCTTTTTGTTATGTAAAGGACTGACTCCTAGAATCAGTTTTTTTACTTTCAATGTCTGCTACAGCATGGAAAACTGGATAGATACTTCAGTGACTAATCAAAAGGATGATTTTCCCCAAGGAATGAACTGTTACTATTTGGCATTCCTCAGAACTTACTAGATGCATGGGAGAAGGATTTTATCCCCTCCCATTTCCAATCCAATCCTAGATTTCACTAAGCCACGTTCCCTATAGCTGCACTGAGGATTTTTATATTGTCTCTTATGTTCTTAAATCTCAGTAGGAAATTTATTCATCCATTCACTTAGTGATTTATTTTTTATGAGATAAAACATGCTTGGCAGACACAATTCCTTCTTTAATGGTGCTTACAGTCTAATGTGGCAGTCAGATAATTATATAAATTGATAAAGTAACATTTGGAAAATGCTATAGTAAGGAAAGTACAAAATGCCAAGTATGCACATAGTAGGGGCATCTTAGTCTATGCGGAATGAGATAATATTTCCTGAAAGAGGTTACAGTTAAGACCTAAGAGATGAATAGGAATCAACTAGATAATGAGGTAGAAAGAGAATATTCTGGGACGTGGGAATAGTGCAAGCAAAAGATTCAGAAACCAAAGAGAGAGCACTAGAGAAATAATTCTCTTGTGTTATCAGACTTTTATTCTGGCTTTCTTTTCTCAGATTATCTATGAAGTAATGGTTGTTTTTCAACAGAATTCAAAATTTGATTCCTTTTTTTGTAATCATTATGTTAGATTATTTTAATGTCCTTTGTGCTGATTCAAATGCAATTCTATTTTCATGTTATAAGTTGTATTTCCTGATTCCCAGTGAGTTGAAGCACTTTTTCATATATTTATTGGCCAATCAGGTTTCTGCCCCTGTAGATTGCCTATTTGTAACCTTTGCCCATTATTCTATGGGGTAGTTTTCCTTTCCTTATTGACAGAGAAGATTAGATAAGTAGGTAGGTAGGTAGGTAGATAGCAGATAGAAAGAAAGAGAGAAAGGCACGGAGGGAGGGAATTGAACCTGGGTCTCCAGCAAGTGGTATTTTTAACAATTCAAATAAATGACAGAAGAGGGAGCTCTAAGAACCTTGAAGTTAGAAAAGTTACACTGACTACCCTCCCTTCTAGGGCAAGCAAACTCATCTCACTAAAGCATAAGCATCAGATAGAAGTGTAGTGCAAGCCAATTCAAAGTTATTAGCATAAAAATGGAAAATAAGGAGCAGAATAACATCCTTTCAAGCAATGAAAACAAGACAGAAAGTCATGCCCACAAAATGAAGGAAAACTACAATATTTTAAACAAACAAGCTAAAAGAAATTAAGAAAATACAAATGTCAGAAAAGAACAATTTAAATTAGAATCATAAAAACTCAAAATGTGATTTGAGAATAGACTTTTTTTTTATGATGGTGCTTACAAATCCAAGTAAAATATTACAAATAAAAGGAAATATATTTCAAATATGGATACTAAACAGAAAGAATACATTAATGAATACATTAATGAACAAACACCATAGAGAGTGCATAAATAGAAATAAAGGTGGAGATAAATTTTTTAAACTTTAAAAATGAAACAAATTTAAAAAAGGATTTAAAAGGAAGTGATATGGAACATCAGCAAAGAAGTTTCTGTGTGTCATGGGTATAAATTCCTGAAGAAGAAAACCAAAGCAATTGAAAAAAAAAAAAAGGACAAATGCTAAAAACCAATAAATGAAGAATAAATCCTGAAATAAAAGACAATTTGAAATTACATATTGAAAAGGTATACTATATATATCTGAGAAAATCAACCTAGAATGACTGGCACGAAGGTATATTCTAGTAAAATAATTAGACTTTAAAGAAAAAGAAAAGATGCCTTGAAGAGAAACATTTAATAAGAAAATAAAAAACCCAAAAGCCTATTTCAGCTAGAAAATTTTAAATCATGTTATTAAATCACTTTTGAGTCAGCAAAATACAAATGAAATGACAGAATTTTTTAAAAGAATATTAATGAAAACACAAATATCAGGATCTTCTATAGGAGTTATCAGAAGAAAGTTTGTAGTATTAAATACTTATATCAATAAAAATGAAAGTATGAATTTAACACCAACACTTTAGAGGTTAAGAGCCAATGCAGTTAGACATGAGGAAGCAATTAGAGGCATAAAGATTGGAAGGGAAGAGATAAAAGTATCTCTATGTGCATATGATAAAATCATGTATCTGAAAAACCCAAAATGATCTTTAAGTCACTAAAATTAAATATCTGGAAAGCCCAAAGGATTAAAAATGACAATAATTTAATAAAATAACAGATTGATTATAGTCATGCACAAAACTCCAGTAATATTAACAATAATCCTTATAATCTTTATAGATTAAAACAAAAACTAGTTAAAAGATATAGTATAAGAGGGGATGCAAAGGTAGCTCAGTGGTAGAATTCTTGCCTGTCTTGTGGGAGACCAGGTTCAATTCCTGGTCCATGCACTTCCCAAAAAACAAACAAACATTCAACAAATGATGCTGCAATAATGGGTTACTCACATGGAAAAATAATGAAATGTGAACCCACCACACAGCATACAAAAAAAAAGATGTCAGAGGAAAAAAATCCAATTAAATTGCTGTTCTAGTTTGCTAGCTCCCAGAATGCAATATACCAGGAATAGAATTCTTTTAAAAAAGGGGAATTTAATAAGTTGTTAGTTTATAGTTCTAAGGCCGAGAAAATGTCCTAATTAAAACAAGTCTATAGAAATGTCCAATCAAAGGCATCCAGGGAAAGATACCTTGGTTCAGGAAGGCCAATGAAGTTCAGGGTTTCTCTCTCAAGTGAAAAGGCATATGGTGAACACAGTCAGTGTTTCTCTCTCATCTGGAAAGGCACATGGTGAACATGGTCAGGGTTCCTGTCTCTTTTGGAAGGGCACATGGCAAACACGGCATCATCTGCTAGCTTCTTCTCCTGGCTTCCTACTTCATGAAGCTTCCCAGGAGGCATTTTCCTTCTTCATCTCCAAAGGTCACTGGCTGGTGGACTCTGCTTCTCGTGGCTAAGTCGTTCTGCTCTGCTCTCTCTAAATCGCTCTCATTCTCCAAAATGTTTCCTCTTTTATAGGACTTCAGAAACTAATCAAGACCCACCCAAATGGGTGGAGACATACCTCCAGCTAACCCAGTTTAACAACCACTCTTGATTAAATCACATCTCCAGGGAGATGATCTAATCACAATTTTAAACATTCGATACTGAAATAGGATAGGAAGAAACAGCTGCCTTTACAAAGTGGCATCAGGATTAAAACATGGCTTTTCTAGGGGATATACATCCTTTCAAATTAGCACAATTGCAAAAGAAGAAAAGAAAATATCTAAAAGAAACAGCCACAGCCTACGTACAGAAAACAGTAAAACACTCTTGTAAGTCAAAATAGATTTAAACAAATAGAAATTTTCATTCCTTTTTAGATAGAAAGGCTTAAATATAAGTAGATATTTTTCACAAGCTATACAAATTGGTTATAAAGTTTATTTGGAACACCCAAGAAACAAGAATAACCAGAAAATCCCTTACAAAAAAAAAGAACAATGGAAGCTAGACCTATCAGATACCAAAAATATATTTTAAAGCCTCTAAAATAAAAGCACTGCAATATTGGCGTATGAATAGTCAGTCAGACAAATGAAATCTAATAAAAAGCACAAAAATAGACCCAATGCTCTATTTGGGTTTTTTTCTTAGTCTATTTGGTTTTATATTTAAAAATCAAGTACTGTAATTCACCACATTAACAGAACAAAGGATAAGAACTATATGATCATCTCAAGAGAAGTAGAAGAAGCATTTTATAAACATCAACACCTTGATTTTAAAAAAAGAATCTCAAAAACTAGGAATAGAAGAGACTTCCTTCTCTTGAGCAGATGTCTCATGAGCAGATGCACATGTTTTACTTAATATGACAGTAATGTCATGGATATAAAAATGCCACTCCTAGTATCATATTTAATAGTGAGACAGTGAACTCTTTCCACTGAGTTTGGAAACCTAGCAAGGATGTCCATTATCACTGCTTCCTTTCAATACTGTACTGGAAGGGAGGGAGACAAAAGGGAGGGAGAAGGACGGAGAGAAAGGAGGAAGGAAGAGGGAAAAGAAGTAAAAGTTTTAAAAATTGGAAGGGAAGAAGTAAAATTGGCCATCTTTGCAGATGACATGAATATTGGATACATACAATAAAAAAATCTACAAAACACAACCATTAGAATTAATAAGTAAATTTATCAAGGTTTCTGGATATAAGGTCAATATACAGAAGTCAGCTCTATTTCTATCAGAAACAAGCAAAAGAAAAACATATTTCAAGAAATATTATGTATAATGGAATCAAAAACCATCAAATACCTAGACTTAAAGTAATGAAAGAAGGGCAAGGCCTCTACAATGAAACAACAAAATATTGTAAAAGAAATTAAAATCTAAATAGACAGTTTATTTCTAGTTCACATACATGATTTAGAAAATTCAAAGCTCTTAAAATGTCAATTCAGTCCATATGGATCTGCAAGTTAAATTCAATCCCTACTACAATGGCTACAGGCTTTTGTGGAAACTGACAGACTGACTCTAATATTTATATGCAAAGGAACTAAAATAGCCAAGATAATCATAAAGAAGAAAAACAGAGTTGAAAGAGTTGTACTACTACCAGATTTTAAGATTTACTATAAACCTAGAGTAATTAAGACAATGTGGTATTGGTACAAGGATAGACTAAAGGATTAATGGGAAAAAATAGTCTTAAAACAAACTCAAACATAAATCACCTGGTTTATGTCAAGGTATATTTCAACTCAGCAGGTGAAAGGTGATGTTCCCAACAAATGGGGTTAGGGCAGGCCATTATGGCTCAGCAGGCAGAGTTCTGGCCTTCCATACTAGAAACTCCGGGTTCGATTCCCAGTGCCTGCCCATGCAAAAAAATAAAATAAATGGTGTTAGAGCAATTGGATATTCACATGGGGAAAAAGAACTTGACTCTTACCTCTTATCATGTTAAAAAATTAATTGGACATGTCTTGTGGCTCTTTGAAAACACAGGCAAAGATATTTTAACAGGAAATAAAAGTAATAAACAGGGAAAGAAAATATCGATCAATTGGCCTTCATTAAAATTAAGAACTTCTGCTCATTAAAGATACCATTAAGAAAAGGAAAAGGCAAGCCACAGACTGAAGCGATACTCCAACACATATTTCTGACAAAGGAACTGTATCCAGAGTAGGATGCAAGGATAAAGATAAACAAGGATGTGTGATAAAGAGCACATGAATATAAAAAAGAGTACCAACCTGTCATGGTCAGGTTCATGTGTCAACTTGGCCAGGTGGTGGTGCCCGTGTGTCTCACTGGGCAAGTGCTGGCCTGTCTGTTGCTATGAGGACATTTCATAGAATTAAATCACGAGCTCGTTGGCTGCATCCACAGCTGATTGCATTTGTAATCAGCCAAGGGGAGTGTCTTCTGCAATGAATGACGTTTAATCTAATCACTGGAAGTTTGCTAAGGAAGATTCAGAAGAGACAGTCTCTTTTCCTGCTTTGATCGGTGAGCCTCTCCTGTGGAGTTCATCCAGACCCTCCATCCGAGCTGTCAGCTTCAGAGCCTGCCCTACAGATTTTGGACTCTATGTTCCCACGGTTACGTGAGATACTTTTATAAATTTTATATCTACCGAGATTTCCTGCTGATTCTGTTTCTCTAGAGAACCCTAGCTAATATACAACCCAACTAAAAACTGGACAAAAGTTTTGAAGAGAAACTTAAAGACAGATACTTAAATGTCCAATAAGCATATGAACAAGTGCTGAAATCATTAAGGCACCAAGTAAATGAATATTAAAACCACAATTACACATCCCAGAGTATATTAAGCAGATAATCAAAAAAGTATTGGCAAAGTCCCTTGAGGGATGGAAGAAAAAATATGGAACTATTAAGCTTTACCACCAGAGAAACCCCAGACACTGTCAAGCATTAGGGACACCAATATCAATAGGCCAAGCCCTTGATCTCGAGGCTTGCTCTTGTGACACTTTATGTATGTAGCAGAGAAGCTTATGTCTGTAGCAGAGAGACCCAGCAGACGCTATCATAACCAAGTGATCAAGGTAAACACGTAAGAGGTCATGTTGATAGCATGCATCCTGATATGATTTGATGAGAAGGGCATTCACATCTGTGATCTTCTTCCCCAAAACCCCTATCTCCAATCCAAAATGAGGAAAACATCAGTCAAGTCAAAATTGAGAGACATTCTACAAAGTATCTCAACAGTACTCTTCAAAACTCTCGAGGTCACTTTTTTTTTAGAGGAGAGACTGAGAAACTGTCATAGAGAGTTCATCAGAATCCCCAAATAAAGCTACCCTAGGAAGGACCAGTGGGTCACGTGCAGCCAACACATAGTGAGCGCTAGGGAAACATACATAGAAAAATTAGATTTGGGGTTAGCAAGTCAAAACCTTTTTGTTCCGGCTATCTAGCGCAATCCCCAGCCATGAGTAAATCCCGAGCAAATTAAGCAACTCTATATCTGAGTTTTCTAATTGGTCTTTACTTCGTTGAGAAAGAAAGATGGAGCTGTCCCTAGGTGGGAACTAGGTCTGCACTTTCCCCCAGCGCAAAATTTAAAGTGGTTCCAAATATCTAAGTACTCAAGATAAATATTATAATGCAGTTTCTATTTAAAAATCGCAAAATTCTGTAACAAATAAAATATCTAAACTGTAAATAGGGTCCAGCAGGGCCAGGATTAGGATGAAGTCAGTGAGCCATGATTATGCACGTGATGTGTCCGATCATGGTCTTCATTTAAAATGCGGATATTTTGTTTATCAGGGATTTTTGCACTAATTTTTATTTTTAAAAATATTGCATTGTTAAGGTACTTTAGAATATAGGGGGTAAGGAAGACATTGCCTGGATGAGAACTTTACCTACTCTTTGAAACCAAAGAAGGAAAGCTTCATTATGTCCAGAATCTAGATTTTCTGTAGCACATAATCTAACTCAGCCTGTTTGGATAGATCATGTAAACAATCCAAATACAGGGAACCCAGAATAAAAACGAGGGCCTTTAATCCTGTATAGCTTAATGTAATGCCTGGATACATCCCAGAGTATATTAAGCAGATCATCGAAAGGTATTGGCAAAGTCCCGTTGAGGGATAGGAGAAAAATTATGAAACTATTGAGCTTTACCACTGGGGAAACCCGGGTATTGTATCAAACATTAGGGACACCCAAATCAATAGGCCAAGCCCTTGATCTTGAGGTTTGCTCTTGTGAACCTTATGTATGCAGCAGAGAAGCTTAGCCTACCTACAGGTATGCCTAGAAGTCACCTCTAGAAAACTTCATTTGTTGCTCAGATGTGGTCTCTCTCTCTCTAAGCCCAACTCTGCAAGTAAAACCATTACCTTTCCCCCTACGTGGGACATGCTATCCAGGGATGAAAGTCTCCCTGGCAACATGGGAGATGACTTCCAGGGTTGAACCTGGTCCTGGCACTGTTATCAACAATGCCATCCTGACAAAAAGGGGGAAAAGAAGTGTAACAAATAAGGTATTATTGCCTGAGCGTGTTCATATAGAGAGGGTACTCTGGAGGTCACTCTTATGCAAGCTTCAGTTAGACATTGCTACCTATCATAACCTGCCAAACCCCAACTAAAGCCATTCCTGTCTTTAGACATATGCTTGTATGCCTTTGTTTCCACAGAAAATTTGAGGTGGTTGGTAATAAATTACATGCAATTAAATAGTGGAATATATATATAAATAATGACTGATGAGGGAGATAAATCATTAAGTAAAACATGTACATCTGCTCATGAAACATTACAAATAGTTTAAAAAGGATAGCTGTGAGGAATATTCAGTTTCCACTGTAAATGTCTGTGATATGATATTAAGTGAAAAGTAGACAACAAACGTGTCTATATACCATGGTTATGGCTAAGGGTTACTTGTCCAAGGCTGTTTGTAGAGGATGCTATGGTGCATCATCCAGATCCTGATTTCAGGAGCCCTGGAGGATTCTGCTCCCTGAAATATTGGTGCTGATGGTTCTTAGATGGGTCACTCTCTGGAAATCAGTCTTTGCCAGAAGGGTTGGCCCTGGTCAAGGTCTGTTCCCACCCTGGGAATAACTCTCATTGAATGTATTACAGAATACCTAGGGCATTATATAAGATTCTACAGAGGTTGCATGTACTAGGGTAACTCTCCAAAACCTACAACCTCCAGATCGGTCCCTGGACCAGATGGGTCCTGAAATGCAGAGGGGCCAGCCCTTCCAGGACATCAACAAGTTCCATCCCCCTAGCCCATATTGTCGACAGCCCCTTTCAACATGAAAAAGTTAGAATGGGCCTAGCCCAAATACCCCTAAAGAGTGGGAGAAAGATCAGGGGTGATGGTGAAGTTATACAGAGAAGGTTGGGCTTAACAAATGAGTATGAATGCTGAATCATTATACTGATATTTCTGTTAGCCTCCAGTACCTTAGAGCAGCTAGAAATAAAAACCGAAAATGATGGAATTGTAACCAAACTCCAAAATCTGTTTTACAACTAATTGTTGTGAAGTACTTTGAAATTTATTGCTTTTATGTATGTATTTTATTTAAAGAGGAGAAGGAGTATAACAGAGAAGAGGGGATTTAACAGATGAGTGTGACTGCTGAATCATTATATTGATATTTCTATTGGTCTCCAGTATCTTGGAGCAGCTAGAAGAAAAAAATTAAAAATTGTGGAACTGTAACCCATATCAGACTTTGAGATCTGTTCTATAACTACTTGTTGAGATGTACTTGGAAATTTCTTGGGTTTTTTTGTGTATATATTTCATAGTTTAAAAAAAAAAAGATGCATCTACTAGCCAAGGCACCCCAAGTACTGCCTGCAATCCAGCGCCAGAACGTGTTTCTCTGGGTCTGTGGACACCTTGAGGTTGGACTTCTAGACTCTGAACTGTGAGCCAATAAATTTCTGTTGTTGAAGCAGCATTGCACTGCATTGAAATATTGTTCATCTTTTTTCTGCCCCCTCCCCTAAATTTTCCACAAACAATGCCTCACTCCCCTTATCCTTCTCCCAGTTCTGCTTACCAGCTTTTATGAGTGCCACTTCTTCTCCCCATCCTTTGCTAAAGGTGAAACAATTCACATGATCCATCTCTCCTTGTGGAGTGGCTCACCCTTTACATTCATTACAACTGGTAGCCTTGTGACTTTGGCTCTCCAGTGGGTTCAAAAATTATGATTTTGTAGACTACTCAGCTTTTTCTCATTGTTCAGGTGGGAGTGACATGCCTTTCTTTCTACATCCTAAGCAGAAGTAGAACTCCTTTTAATTTTTTAATTGGAAATTATTTTTTATTATATATGCTATGTAAATAAATTACTAAAATTCAAAAAGGAGTGTTCTTATGCAATTATTGGTTATCCTTCTTGGCTTTTATTCTCATTTATTTTTGTTTTCTTTAACAACAGTGTATTATGCCAGGTTTCCTGGGAAACAGACAGTGAGTTGGAGATTTGTGTGCAGAAAGTTGATCAGGGATGCTCTTGGGATCAACACCTATGGGGAAGTGAAGAAAAGAGGGGAAAGTTGAATTGAAAACCAAAGCCTATCCATGGGGAGCTCTAGAGCAGGGCTAACACTTCAGAGTCGTTCCATCTTCAAGCAAGGAGGTTGGGCCTTATGCCTCTCTGGAATAGGACCAACTTCATTGGCATGTAACTTGTACACATCACACAGGACCTCATACTCCGAAGAGCTCCATGCTTGGCTTAACACTATGTCAGAACTGCCTTGAAGCTTTTAATAACTTTTGAAAACATTTTCATTTTGCACTGAGCCATCCAAGTTCTGCCCTCAACAATACATCCAATGAGAGTTATTCCTGGGGTGGGGGAACAGACCTTGACTAGGGCCAACCCTTCTGGCATAGAGTGACTTCCAGAGAGTGACCCATCTAAGAACCATCAGCACCAGTGCTTCAGGGAGCAGAATCCTCCAGGGCTCCTGAAATCAGGATCTGGATGATGCACCATAGCATCCTCTACAAACAGCCTCGGACAAGGAACCCTTAGCCATAACCATGGTATACAGGCACATTTGTTGTCTATTTTTCACTTAATATCATATCACAGACATTTACAGTGGAAACTGAATATTCTTCACAGCTATCCTTTTTTAACTATTTGTAATGTCTCATGAGCAGATGTACATGTTTTACTTAATGATTCATTTCCCTCATCAGTCATTATTTATATATATATATTCCACTACTTAAGTGCATGTAATTTATTACCAACCACCTCAAATTTTCTGTGGAAACAAAGGCATACAAGCAAATTTTATCTATTAACTTACTGTTGGATAGATTTCCAAGTTAGTATTATGTAAATTATGTTATAATGAACATCTTCCTTTATAAAGGATTTTCTATGTTTGAGATAATTTCCGTGTGTATATTTCTATTAAAATTATTAGATGAGATAGGCCATTTTATGGCTTTTGCTGGAAATTGCCAAATTGTTTCCCCCCCAAAAAATATACCAACCTATATACCCATGAACAAGGGGGTACCAGTTTCATGTCATCATGGCCATTAGTGCATATTATAATTTTTAATATTTTTTGTTGACAAATACTTTAGAGTTAATTTATTAAACGTTACTAAGAAAAATTTAACCATATAGAAAAATGGAAGGAATTGTGCAGTGAAAACGCATGTACCCACTATCCAGACTCTATAATTAACATTTTGCTATACTTGCTTTCCACATACGTAGATATTTACCCATCCCTCTCTCCATCAAGCAATACATGTTATTTCATAAAATATTTCGAAGTGGGTGGGCCACGGTGGCTCAGCAGGCAAGAATGCTTGCCTGCCATGCCAGAGGACCGGGGTTCGATTCCCGGTGCCTGCCCATGTAAAAAAAATATTTCAAAGTAAGTTACACACAACAGTACATTCACCCCTAAACACGTCAGTACGCATATCATTAGAGTTCAGTATTTGTGTACTGTTCTATTTTTAGGTAAAATTTATATACAGTGAAATGCATCAGTCTAAACTGTGCCATTTGATGAGTTTTGATAAAGAGTGCACTTATGAAATGCAAATCTGTATCAAGATACAGGACATTACAACCACAATAGAAAGTTGCCTTATGCTCCTTTTCAAAAAACCCTGCTCCATTACCTGCCCCTTCCACCCCAGAGGCAAACCCTGTTCTCAATATTTTTTTTTTTAGGGGTGGGTAGCATAATTTCTTCCTGACCTATTTAATACCTTTTGTACCTGAAGGCACTTGCTATTTCTGTTACAGACTCAAGTCCAGCATAAATGAAAGCAGACATCAGGGACCCAAGAGGGAGTGGGGGACAAAGAAAAGACCAACCTGTCTATGCTCAGAATGGGAGGGCAAGTGTTGAGGAGCCCCTGTTGTTCACAGTTTTTAAAATTGTAGTCTTCTCCAGCCAACTCCAGAATTTCATATAAATGGGAGCATATGATATGTACTTTTTGGAGTAAGGATTCTTTCACTTAGTATAAAGTTTTTGGGATTCATCCATGTTTTTTTCATGTACCATTAGGTTTTCTTTTTCTTGAATAGAATTAGATTACATGAATATGTCACAGTTATTTATTGATTCTTCTGTAGATGGATATGTGAGCTATGCCCAGTTTTTAGTTTTTCTGACTAAAGATGCAATGAATTTCAAAGTTGTCTTATTTTGCATGTTAAAAATTATTAATAAGGCTAGGCATTTTCATTATGTCTGTTTACCAGAAATTCTTCTTTGATGAACTATCTAGTCACTCATACCCTTTGTTTATTAATCTCTTGGAATTTCGGAGCATTTCTTAAACATTTAAAAATATATATTTTTATTGACACATCTTTGTACACATACAGTCCATACACGATGTACAACCAATGGTTCACAAAATCATCACATAGTTGTGTATTCATCACCATGATCATTTTTAGAACATTTGCATCATTCCAGAAAAAGAAATAAAAAGAAAAAAGAAAAAACTTATATATCCATATCCCTTACCCCTCTTATACATTTAGAGGAAAGATATTATCCTTTATAGCAATAGTATTGTCTCCATTACTATTTTATTTATAGTTTGATATCTACTTTCAAAGCTTTTACTTGGGCAAGCAGGGCCAATTCTCAAAGTTTAATTATAAAATAGAAGTTCCATTTCATGCTATATTCTAAAACAATCATAGAGGATTAGCTATAAGTACTTTAAACAAATTGTTGTTTTCTTTGAAATTTTAAAACTGGGAATACACACACACTCATACAAAATCTTAGAGAGACAAAATGGGTGGTTTTAATTTTATTTTAAATTCATATGTAAATTCTAGGCTATTAGTTGATGCATACTTAAAAGGTTATTTTTAAGTTCTGAAATTGAACTAGTATATCATGTAGCCAAAATGCATTTCTTTGACGTTCTCATTTGCTCTAGGATAGTAGCTACCAAAAACCATATTTCAGAGCTTGGGTTAAAATACTGCTTTTGGATCAATCCATGTGCAAGCAAAACATTATTATTTTTTTAAGTCTGGTCCTTTCTCCATCTTGGCAGGATTTGAGGATATCTAATTAACTGGAGTGCTCCAAACTGCACAGAGATTATACTTTTCAGAAGAGACAGCCAAAAGCCTTCCATCAAAGGGCCTATTGAAAGAGAAAGTACACAGAAAATGAAATGGTTGCTAACTTGCTGCATATTAGGATATTATCGGAGAGAACGATGGTACTTGTCTTTGGGGAGTGGGGGAAAAGGAGGAGACTGTGACATTTCAGGTAGTAGGGTTCCCAGATGGGAATTCTGCTTAGTGATCTGACAGTGATCTAATAATGCTATATATGGAAAGAAAATTATCTCAAAAATGGAAACTCCTTAAGGAAGATGTTCATTATAATAGTATATAGTTGTACCAAAGCAAACACGGGAATTCTGAATGTTTGACCATAAACTTTTGTTCTAAAGATATCAACACATAACTATGATGAAAAGTGCCCAGACCAAACATGTTCTAAGAATTATTGAACTTGGGTGGGCCACGGTGGCTCAGCGGCAAGAACGTTTGCCTGCCATGCCAGAGGACCGCTGGGTTCGATTCCCGGTGCCTGCCCATGTAAAAAAAAAGAAAGAAAGAATTGTTGAACTTGAATTCAATAATAACATTCCCAATTTGTTAATCCACAGATCAACACTTATTCAATTCCAATATGGCCTTTTTACTAAAATGCAGACTTTCTCATATTTCTGTGCATTTGATAAGAACCCAGGTTCTCTAGGACAATGAATATGTCTTTCTGCTTAGATCAAACTGATTTGTAATGAAAGGTATACTGACAGTATATAATTTACCCAAAGATAGCAATGTGAGGGAAATTTCCAGTTCTACAGCAGAAAATTATGTATTTACTCATTCATTTCCAGGTAAATCCTAAAAATTCCTAAATTTTTCCCAAAAAGAGAAAAGAAAATTTGTACCAGCAGAAAATTTGTCAACTCATTTTATTCTTTGTTGAAAAGTCTGCTTAAATCAATTCACTTTACTTAAATTGGAACTCAAACATCTGAGAATTGACTATGGATTGGAGTTCCTCAGCTTATGCTTACTGTCTACAGTTGAGGAAGAATAAGAAAATAGAAAGAACACAGTTCTAGGAATTAGCACACCTGTCCCTGCCCCCAGCTCTGTGTGACCTTCAGCAAATTGTTTGTCTATTCAGGGCCTTCCACATCTGTAAAATGTTGATTTTGGATTGAATGCAACCTAATGTTCCTTCCAATTCCAAAATTCTATAAAGGTGCTGTAAATCTTATGCCATGTTAACCCTAGAGTACTTGTCTATAATACCAGATTGCTCTATGCCTTCTAAAACTGTAGTCAAGAGAGTCAACCCAAAGTTACATGGATTTGTGATTCCAGTATGAAGCTAAATCAGGGAAATTACTGTTCCATTCCCTAGATAGGAAGAGTGAGCAATGAGTGATTCAGAGGACAGACAGGAGAAGGCAGAGAGGAACACTGTACCCTTCGAACCATGCATCAAAAAGGCTAATTCCTGATTCTTTGAAACAGACCTGCATTTGTGTCTGGGCCCTTGCCTCTCTGAAAGCAAATTCCTACGTCTTGCTGCAAGCTATAGATGAAACCTTCCCAACATGGTTGTGTGATGATGAGTCCACCCAGAGGCACATCTCTTCTGCTGGAGCCTATAAATTGGCTCTGAAATAATCTTCCCAGAAGTCCCTTTAAGAAGGAATCTAGACAGAGGAGTCTGCTCCCATCCCAGCCAAACATTCAGCATGGATAGGGTCATGGTGTACCTAACCATGTATTAGGTGTTGGGAATAAGCCAGGGATCCTACTCTTAAGAAGTCTACAGTCACTGTCATAAAATGATTAAAGAAGAAGAAAAGGTACTGCAATATGAATGTTGAGCTGAGTTATAAAGAGTATAAATACTGGAGAGGCTCAGAGGCAGAGGCCATTTTTGGCTAGTGTTTGGATAAGGCTTTCCAGGGGAGATAGTCTAGAGCTGGCCTGTGGAGAGTAGTTTTGGAAATAGGCAGAAAGGAGGAAGTCAGATATTCCTGGGGAGGAGGGAGTTAACTGGCACTCCATCTCCTGGGGCACCTGGTTCAGCCAATTCTCAACTCCTTGCCCCTACTCAAAATGCTCATCTCCACAATCATGGAGAAATAAATCTTCCGTGTGACCAACCACCTGAAAATGTCCCTTCTAAAGACCACAGGATATTTTCAAAGCTGTTAAGAGAAATATGATGGTCCAAGTCCAGGCTGGTCACACTGAGATGTGGATAAGCTCCACAAATGACATCAAAGAATTACTCAGGTTACATTTCATGATGATTAAAATGATTTTTTTGGCTCAGAGGCAAAGGCTGGACAATTCTCTTCTTGTTTTCTCAGAGAGCACTAATCAATAGAGGCCTCCTTCATCACCACTGTCAAAGAATTACGGGTTCACAGAGGACATTTTCGGGATAACTGATGTTAATCCTTCAAGTGCTAGTGGTTTCTTTTTTCCATTTTAGAAATTTAGCCAAATCTTCCAAAAATAAACTACACACTTCTCCTGAACTTTTAAATTATAATGTTCTTAAAATAACCTTAATACTCTTTGATGAGCATATTCATCAAAGGAGAACATGAATTAATGTGTTCTGCTGTCTTACAAGTGATGCCCTCAGGCTTTGAGATGTGTGGGATTGATATTCACTATCCAGAATGATCCCAGACTACTGTGCTTTTTGGTTTCCTATAACCGTATTTTATAATCAATATTTCCTTTTTCATTATCTGACTGTAAACTGCAATTTCTGGTATTGTTGATGTGGATATTTCTAGAAGCAATTCTAAATTCAGATTGACTGTTTTTGGAAGAACAATATAATAATGTTTATGAAAATCATTTACAAACCAAGAGTAAGATGGCCACATGTTAGGATTTTAGTGGATCTATGAGTAATGCCCACAAGCTTTAAAGACTAGATTTTGTGACATCCACTTTCCTTTTTCTTCCTCTTCGGCACTCAAATGTGCCATATAAGACCAACTGCTAGAGAAAAATTACGATTTTTTTCGTGTAAGCTGGTTCTGCATTCCAGACTGCCATCCATGACCCCATGACTAATTGTATTTCTTGTATTGTATATGGTTTAGAATGGTGTTTCTTTATTTCAGGAAGCTTAATTGTTTGCAATAAAATCTCTATTTATGATCATTTGATTAACGTTTGCATCCATCAACAGATTGTAATACCCAAGAAAGCAGTAACCACATCTGGTTTTGTTCACCATTACACCCCCAGGTCCTGGTAGGTTCTCAATAATTTTGTGACAATGAAAAAACTCATGGCAAGCTCAAAGCCCAGAATTCTGGTTCAACTGGTGCTGCCTTTTGTGAAATTGGACAGGGCATTAGACCTCCTATAATTCTATGTTACCACATTTGGAAGATGGTCTTCAAGAAAATGTTCCCTGTACTCACCCATGATTAACTTTCCATTCTATTTAAATGCAAGGAAAGGAATAGGAGATGTCAGGTGATGCCAAGAAAGGTTCAGAAGGGGTTGGAAGGAGTTAGTGGCACAGGGTTTGGTTGGCTGAGAATCCCAGGAAATAGGTGAAATGATTCCCTAACAGAATGTAACTTTCGGAAAAATTGTGAAGAAGTTTCTTATTCAAGTCCTTTTCCTTTCTGCAACTCTTTCTAAAATCCCCATGCCCATCACCACCATCATCATTCTATCACCTCCAACAAATCAGTGTCATCATGTTTCATGCCTGATAAACTCACGTAGCAGGCAGGCCCCTGGCAGCAAGCAGGCCCCCTGTTTACCCAAGCCACTTCCTCTTTGGAAAGTCTCCCAGCCCCAAGGACCGTTGAAAGCACATGTAAGCAAGATAAGAGGCTTCTGTAGGAGCCCCCTCCCCTCCATGACCAGTCATCTACTTCTGTAAACTCAGCTTTGCAATCCTTCCGGTTCTGATTATTGGCACGGAGCCAATCACCTCCCTTGAGCAACGCCAGTTACCATATTAGGAAAACCCTAACCTTAATGAGCCATTCTGTCTATAAAATCTGGTATCCAGCTCAGGGGGGCTCAGATTGTGAAGGTAACTCGGCTGAGCCCTGTGCTCACAGACTAATAAAACTTGTTTCCTGAAACTTCGGGGCCTCCATCCTGGTTCTTCCAGTGTTTTGCCTAAGGTTCCTGGAGGCTTGCAGCCTCATTCCTGGTTTTGTGCTACACTCATTCACATACAAGTACAATATTTGGAACATCCTATTGCTGCTACCCTCCTGCCTGTAGGTCTTGAATGTTCCAACTCAATTTGTTTGAGGGAATGAATGTTTAAGTCATAAAAATTAATTTGTAAGGCTGAACTTCTGGCAATCAGGGACAAACGGGTACATTTTTAGTGGACAATGGGAGACCTTTATAAGGCTCTTCAAAAGGTACCACCCAGAGGTGCCAGGGTTCTTCCAACCCCACCTCAGTGCCTGGCTCCCAGGAGCACCATGAAATTCCAAGTGCACAAACCCACTTGTACACTACTTTGTAATCAAAATCTTCATTTGGGTTCCCTATCCCAGGGTGAGGAGAATAAGGCATTCATCTTGGGTGCGAAATTTAAGGAGGCACCACAAAGCTCAGTAATCAAGATAAATAATATTTTAAAGCAACATTTAAAAAAAAAGAGTATTAATGCAAAAATCCATTATGAAAAAGATAAAATTTTAAATAGGATGAGTATTACTAAGTTTTCTTTTTGCTGGTTGCATCACTCTGTGCTGGGAGAGCATTGTGGGGTGAGCACCCAGGACCCAAGCTGAGACTGCAGCTGTCCAAGAAGTGGCAGGGAGCCCACAAGACACTCTCACTTGACACTGCCCCTAAGAATGAGTCCTAGAGGAACAGTTTCCAAAGGCCGAGAAAGAGACTTCGGTCAAACTCAGCCACACTATTCTCCATGAAACCGTTAACAATCAATGTGCACAAAGAAATGTCAGACCTTTATAGGTTATCCACATTTTCTCCAGGCACTCATTCCACGCCACATACAGAAGATTGGATCCCTGACATGAAACAGTGAAATCCATCACTTCCTTGCCCACCAAACTTTCTAGTGTGATAAAAGCCAGAGACCAATGTTACTGAGTATTTTCTATCACACGAATAGCAAATGGAGGGACAGGGAATGTAGTGAGTTATTTCTCTTTGCTGAGCACTGAGACATGAGAAATGGTGACAGAGAAGGCCCTGTGTTCCGAAAGACTTTTCGTTATTTCTGAGAACTCCCCTGGCCCCCATTACTAATCTCCTAACTGGCGGCAGGGGTGCCGTGATCTCATCAGTGCTGTTAGTTAGACTGTGACTGCAGACAGGGAAAGTAACTGTAAGCTCTCCCCTGCAACTGTAGTCGGGCGAAGAATGCCAAAGAAGGAATGCTTCTTAATTTAAGTGAATTAGAAGATATTTTTGGAATGGAAATTAATCCTTTTTGTAAATAACCGATGGAAGAGGTGGGGGACACTCCTAAACTGCCTGTACCGCATGACAGCTGTGGCCACAGCAGACACTGCAAACTTGATCCGCTGGGGGAGAGAGAGTGCTGACCTCAGGCATCCCAGTAGATGACACTCCTCACTCCTGGTGCCTCACTGTACCCCACCCGTAACCTCAACATTCATCTTGGATCATTTCCACTGGCCTTAGGTAAGAAATCGGGACTAAGTTTAGCAAGGATCTCTCACAACTCTTTTTCCATTTAACTATAGCGTTCTTAGTTTAAAAGAGTTTTAAGGACTCTCTAAAGATAATATAGCGGGCATTTATAAAGGCAGTAGGTAAATAATCCGTGGCAGGAGATCCTGTGAAACATACTCTGTGGAGGTGACTTCTAACTCTGGTGACATCCACAGTCCAGGTAGTTTGTGCCTAATAGTTAAACCGCAAAACTCTAAAGCTGATTTCATCTTCAGTGTTCTTGCATTGACAATGTAGAGAGTGGGACACTGGAAACACATTTGAGAATGGGGTTTGCTGAGTATATATATGGGTATTCCTTCTATATGGAATACTTTCCTCCAGATCTTCTTCAGGGTTCCTTCTTGTGGTAAGCATAATAATATGCCCCACCTCACCCCCCTCCAAGCTGCCCATGTCCCAATCCCCAGAACTTGTAAATATGTTAGTCTACATGGCCAAGGGGAATTAAGGTTGCAGATGGAATTTATGTTGTCAATCAAATGACCTTGAGATGGTGGGAGTGGCCTGGATTTTCCAGGTCCCGATATAATCATAAGAGTCTTTACAAGTGGAAGAGGGAGGCAGAGGAGAGAGACCCAGAGAGGTGGGTCTCTTTCTAGCAAGAGAAAAATTTGATTAGATGTCACTGGCTTTGAAGATGGAGGAACAGAGCCATGAGCCAAGGAATGAATGTAAATGGCCTCTAGAAGCTGAAAAATGCAAGGAACTTGCGTAGCTGCTCCAGAAGGAACATAACCCTACCAACACTTTAATTCAGTGAGATCCATTTTAGATTTCTGACATCCAGAATTGGAAGATTAATAAATTTGTGTTGTTTAAAACCATTACGTTTGTGGTCATTTTAGTAGCAATAAGAAACTAATCTATCTCATCATCTGATTTCAGCTTAAATGTCATCCTCTTAATAAGACTTTCCTTGAAACCTGCACTAGTTTGAAACCATCACGTACCCCAGAAAAGCCATGTTCTTTTAATCCTGATCCAATTTTGTAGGGTGGGACCTCTTGATTAGGTTGTTTCCATGGAGGTATGACACACCCAATTTTTGGCGTGTCACACCTTTTGATTAGATGGAGATGTGACTCTGCCCATTTAATCAATAGGCTTTAGTTTATTGGAGTGTTTAAGACAGCTCACGAGAGAGAAAAAGTTCAGAACTCACCCAGATACAGACATTTGGAAATGCCTGGAGATGGAGGCAGAAAAAGCCCGTGTGGTATGCAAGGACTCACAGAGATAGCCAGAACCTTAAGAAAAGAAATCTCCGGCCCTTGGAGATGCTAAGCTAAGAAATGAAACCCAGAGCTCTGCCCTGGAGCAGCTAAGTGAATGTTCACATACGCTTAGAGAGGAAGCCACTGGAATCTGAAGCTAGAAGCAATGGAACAGGGAAGAGGGGCCAGCAGATGCCATCCACGTGTGTTCCCAGGTGACAAATATCAGCCTTTCTCCAGAGTCAAGACATCTTTCTCTGGATGTCTTAGTTTGGACAGTTTTAAGGCCTTAGAACTGTAAACTTATAACAATAAATTCCCATTATAAAAGCTGATCCATTTCCAGTATACTGCATTCAGTCAGCTTTAGCAAACTAAAACAACACTTACCTATTAAAGTACCGTCCCCTCCACCATTCTCTACAATGCATTTTTATTCGCATTTGCTTGTGATTATCAACAATTATTTGATTTATGTGTATATTGCCTACCCCCTCTGACAAGAATATAAGCTCTAGGAGAGGAGGGATGTTGTTTCTCTTATTCACCTATGTATCTCCATTGCTTAGGACACTGGTCTATGGTAGGTATTCAATAAACATTTGCTGAATGAATGAGCTTAAAGCTAATGGAGTCCTTAAAACTCTTGCAACTGCAGACAAGTGTCCTCTCAGATTACCAAGCAGTGTTGGAGAACCAGAGAAGGGTGACAACGTAGGTAACCTGGGTTCATCACATAAATATTGCTTAATCACAGCAATTCTTAAAAGATCACACAAATAACTCATAACAGGAAAAATAAAGATTAAATAGAAAAATACAAAAAGACTATTATAAAAGAGTAATAGTCTTTCCTCTTACATTGATCGTTCAATTCTCTAATGCAGATTCTGAAAATCATCGCTTTCCGCTAAAGGCTGCAGTGACTGTAATCTCTCCAATTTGTCTAATTTTACATAAACTGATCCCGTACCCAAAGCACACCTTTAACGAGATCTGGTCCCAAGGGAGGCAGGATCCACTTTGCCCAGTGAGGCTGTGCAGACACGTTGTCAACACCCGAGTGTCAACACCTTGTCAAAGGGCCATCGGGCTCGGTGTCATGTTAAGCTGGTGCTGGCCCAGAGCCGCGTCCAGATCCCTCCCGCCACGCGGACTCTGAGCCCCGCAAAGCCGCGGAGCTAGGGCGGGACCTCAGCGCATCCGGCCAATGGGAGCGCCGCAAGGCTGGACTGAGAGCCCCGATCCCAGGTTGGCGGAAGGGCTCACGGCCCGAGGCCCCGGGCGATGTGGGAGCTTCGGGAACTCGAAGCGGCGGTCGGCGGCGCCCTTTTCCTGCTCCTCTTTGCGCTGGGGGTCCGCCAACTGCTGAAGCAGAGGCGGCCGACGGGCTTCCCCCCCGGACCTCTGGGGCTGCCATTTATCGGCAACATTTACTCTCTCGCCGCCTCTGCCGAGCTTCCCCACGTCTACATGAGAAAGCAAAGCCAAGTGTATGGCGAGGTACACCCCAACGGGCCCAAGGCAGGGAGGGCCACCGACTGGAGTTCGCGTCTGCCCGGGCCTTCCTTTCGGCCACTCGTGAACACCGATTTGCCGGGACCTCTCTGCCTACTGGCCTTTGAAGGAAACCCATTTCCCGGGCGGGGAGGGAGAACTCCCCGACGCAGCACCCCCTGACTGGGAGTCCCGTTGCAGCCGGGTGCCCCATTTCGGGCTGACGCCCTGCGCAGATCCAGGCCCGACTTTCCCGCCACTAAAGGGCGTAAAGCCTGGCGCAGGCCTCGCGGGGCGTCCGAGCCGGAATTTCCGCGCCTGCGCGTTGTGCGATTGTGCGGGGACCGCGCGCCAGGTCTGGGTCAGCTATCCGCGCTCAGCCCCGCCCGCCGACGCGCCAGTCCCGGACGCCAAATTCCTCGAGTTGCCCGCGCTAGCGTAGGGTAGATATCAACCCACAGCCTCTCGGGAAAAGCAGGCGCTCTGAATTCTAGGACCAAGTTAATTATTAATAGGAGGTTCTCTGATGTTTGCATTTGGAGAAGGCTGGCTGGAGTAGTTTGTTGCGAGGTTTAAAAGAGAACGCAAGTGAAACCCCTGGCTGAGAATTGGTCTCTGTTAAATGGTTCTGTGTTATAGAGAGAGGGGCGGGAGGATCAAAATGGGTGCTGAAGGGAAGTTGGACTTAATAAAAAATACCTAATTCTTAGATTTTGCTTTCCACCCTCCAGTTCTCCGAGAATTGAGTGTATTTCCATTTAATTTATTTGATCACATTATATGTTGGTGCAAAGCGTCGTAAGAGTCTAGAAAAATCAGAAGATGCGAAGCCGTAAGACTAGAGGTTGAGTCCTCTTCTGCCGAATACAACTTGACCTTTATTTCTCTGAATCTTAATTTTTTCTCATATGTGTAATGGAAATAGTAATAAAACAGTAAAGTGCTAGTCACATGTTCTTGGTTATTAGTTATAAAACAGATTTTTAGGCCGATAAACTTAAAAATATTTTAAACCAATTATTTGAAATGGTTTCATGTAGAATAGGTAATTAAGTTTTTTACCTTAAATTTCAAAATAGAAGGAACTGCGTATTTACTGTGACTATTCCTTTCAGGCAGGCTGTTACCTAAGTCTCTTATAATAGATTAGAAATTAAATTATAAATTCTCTGGAAGGCTGTCATCTTGGGATGCATAGATCTAGTTCAGTTGATAAGCATTTGGCATGAATATATCGTTTTGTTGCTGGCTAAACCATATGAGGTGACCATGGCTTTTCACCAAAGAAGGCTAGTAAAGGGTTCTTTACTATATATTGAGCATAGATACACTATGCAATAGGTGCAAAAGGGGCAGAAGAGAAAGGAGCAAGAAGGGAAAGGATGCATACTTTAGAGAATAGACATTGTTTACTTCACTCTGCCTTAGACTTCAGCTGAATATTACTAAATATATTAATTCTTGAAGCTATGGCAGTATTGGTTATTTATTCTAGTAGTGAGACACCCTTGAAAGTCTCCCATTATCTTAGCGGTATTTCCCAATTCTGAAAAAGTCTCAAAATTAGTATAAGTTGTTAAAATACTATGCCTTTTTTGGAAGTGAGAGGAAACCATTACCTCCTGTATTTCTGAAAGGGTATGGATAGTTGTTCATAGGGCTTATTTTATTGTTGTTGTTGATTTTTAACTTTTTTATTGTATAGTATAACATATATACAAAACAAAGAAATAAAAAAGCAATGGTATTCAAAGCACCCTTCAACAGGTAGTTACAAGGACAGACCCCAGAATTTGTCTTGGGCTAGCATATGATCCTCTCAGATTTTACCTTTTGGCTACTCCAGAATATAGGAGGAGGCTAGAGGGCTTCAATTTTTTTTTATCATCACAATCGACTTTTTTCCTTCTTTTTTTGTGAAAAATTATATACAAAGAAGCTATAAATTTCAAAGCACAGCACCACAATTAGTTGTAGAACATATTTCAGAGTTTGACATGGGTTACAATTTCACAATTTTAGGTTTTTACTTCCAGCTGCTCTAAAATGCTGGAGACTAAAAGAGATATCAATTTAATGATTCAGCATTCGTATTCATTTGTTAAATCCTATCATCTCTGTATAACTCCACCATCACCTTTGATCTTTCCATTCTTCTTTTTAGGGGAATGGGCTATGGAAATTCTACGTTTTTCGTATTGGAAGGGTCTGTCACTAATATGGGGTAGGAAGGTGGAACTATCTGATATTCTGGAGAGATTGGGCTAGTTTTCAGGACGTATCTGGACCAGGGACGCATCTGGAGGTTGTAGGTTTCTGGAAAGTTACTCTAGTGGGTGGAACCCTTGTGGAATCATATATTGCCCTAGGTATTCTATAGGATTGGCTGAAATAGTCCTGGTTGGGGGTTGACAGGTTATGATAGGTAGCAAGGTCTAACTGAAGCTTGCATAAGAGCAGCCTCCAGAGTAGCCTCTCTACTCTATTTGAACTCTCTCTGCCACTGATACTTTATAAGTTACCGTTCTTTTCCCCCTTTTGGTCAGAATGGAATTGTTGATCCTGTGGTGCCAGGTCTGGATTCATCCCTGGGAGTCCTCTCCCACGTTGACAGGGAGACTTTCACCCCCTGAACGTCATGTCCCAGGTAGGGGGGGAGGGCAATGATTACACTTGCAGAGTTGGGCTTAGAGAGATGAGGCCACATCTGAGCAACAAAAGAGGTCCTCCAGAAGTAACTCTTAGACATGCATAGGGCTTATTTATAAATAGAATTGGACTCTCCATGGTCTTACCTTATATTTTGGAGATGTGTCCCTACAGAAAAAAAAAAACAAAACTGTACTTTGAGAAGTGTCAGTCACTTCAAGTGACACCTACTTTTGTGTTGTCTTCAAATTCACTTGTCCTTTATGTTCTTGAAAGAAAGATAGCCAGTTCTCAGGTCTTACACATTCATTTTAAAAGCAATTTTAAATAGAAACACCACTCCCAGAATTGACATTTCCTTGGAGATTCATCTGAATGTATATAAACTTCTACAGTGACTTTAATTTTAATCCAGATTTCAAGAAGCTTTCCCCAGCTAGCAAAGCAAGAAGAAGTAGCATTTTCATATTATTTTCAGGTAATGCAGATAACAACAATAAACTAGTTCCTTTTCTTTAAAGCAATTTGAGTTGACAGTTTACTCATTTTTTATATCAAGCATTACTTGAAATATTTATGCAAAGCACTGTATGAGATTCTGTGGAGAGTTCAGAGATGAATCAGTGGTCCTAAGGACATTATAATTTAGCAGGCAGGCAGAAAACAAAAACTAAACATTTCTTGTTTAAGGTAGTGTTAAATAAATGACATGAGAATTTCTAAGCATGTGCTGTGTTGATTCAAAGGAGAGAGAAAAAGAGAAAGTTCACCAAGTCTCTTGGTCTCTTCAGACCAAGAAAGGCATGATAAAGGATGGGCCCTAAAGATTTGGTATGATTTGGACAGAATACTGGTCAGGGAAGGCAATCTAAATGCAAAAAAACCAGAGCAAAGGTTGAAAAGTGTGTGGTAATCATTTATCAGCTTTAAGCAGTAGCATTTTGCAGTTTGTAAGCTCTTTGCTATTATTAGCACTTAGCTCATTGTGTTGCAGTAATATGCTTAAATGTATGTCTCCACCACTATTCATTAATTCACCATATACTTATCTATTGTCACTGTGTGCTAGGTCCTGTCCTAGGTGCTGGAGATATAGTAACATACAAAACAGATTAAAATCCCTACTCTCATGTAGGTCTTATTCTGCAGGAGGAAGACACACAATATAAACATAATAAGTAAATCATATCATATATGTAAAGAGTATAGAGTATGAAGTATACTAAATTATGGTAAGGGAGATGGAGAATACTAGGGCATGAAATTTTAAGTGGGTTTGTCAGAGCATGCCTTGCTGAGAAGGTGACATTTTAGTGACGACTTAAAGGAAATGGAGTGTGTGTAGAAATATCTAGGGGAAAAATATTCCAGTCCAAAGGAAGAATCAGTACAAAGACAGTGAATCAGGAGTGCCAGGTTGAGTATCATCTTTGAAGAGATGATGGTGAAATTAGGGAGTCTGGTAACAAGGCTATTGCAGTAACATAAAGGAGAAATGGAATGGCTTGGACCAGAATGGCAGTGATGGAGGTAGTAGTAAATTGTCAGATTCTGTTTATATTCTTAAAGTAGAGACAGTTGCTAAGCAGTTGGATGTGGGGTCTGAGAGAAAAAGTGAAGTCAACATGGGCTTCAAGGTCTTGAGCCTGAACAATTTGAAGGATGAGGTGGCCATTAACTGAGTGGTAAAAAATTATGAGTAGAGATAGTTGGAGAATGGAGGGGCTTGAAAATCATTAACTTCTGGAAGGTAAGAAACATTTTTCATGTGTTTCTATTTATATCTTTGCAGCACCATAATTAGCCCATAATAGGCACTAAAAATATTGAATGAATCAAAAAATATATAAGCCCATTCTTGTTCCCTTCAGTAAGCCAAAGAAGTTTAAGGATATTTGAGTCACAGATCTTTACCAAATGTTCTTGCAGACAGTGTATACCAGGATAGATACTGATACGTTTTCCCAGTCAAGTTCTTGAGTAAAGGTGGTTGATACAACACCTTTCTCAAGCCATAACTCCTCTTTGATTTTTGTAATCCCTAGTGACCACAGCCTGACTGCTTTACTCTGAAATAAACTTCCCTCTGTTTGTTCTTCCTCTATACTAATGCAATTTTCAATCCCAGGGGCTTTTACCATCCTTCTGAAATCATCAATTAGTCAGTTTTTTCTTGCATCAGGACCACTTATTATTCATTAGCCACCTTTTATTATCTCTGCTAAAATCACACTTCTGGAAAAAGACTTTCCATTACTGCACTGGGAGTTGAAAGGGTCCCACCTTTGCTTGGTTGGTAGCCAGTCTCTGTGCCATCAAAACCTCTGAAACTCTTCCACTGCCATTTTTTATTAATACCATTGCTTGTAACGGGCAGTCCATGGTCCCTTCCCAAGGTTCTGGATGCACCTTCTGCACAGTTGGTAGGGGCCACCCTTGTGCCACAGCCTCTGGTGATACCAGTGCTCAACTGTTGTTTCTGTTACTACTTGGAGGTATTATCACTTTTTCTGCTATACTGCTTCTACTGAACTAGTACCTATACTAGTACAGTATAGGTTACTGTCATAGGTTATATGATAGTATAGAAGTAACCTATACTTCTGTCCTGTGATATATACTCCTATTTCTCTGCTAAGCCTCCTTGTTTACTTCCAAAGTAGTGTGTACATGGCTAAATATGCTTTGCCTGTTTGCACAGAGATGAAGCTTGGCTCGGCAGTATGGCTCTGAAACACCAGTCTAGAGCAAATAAAACCCTGAGTAAATGGGGATAAGCAATCTTGGCATGCTACCTATAAGGTAACATTGTTCTCTCATTGGATTAGGCTAGACTACTTGAGGTGTGACATTGTAAGTGAACCTGAGATGATGCACCTGGCAAACAACTCCAGCAAAACATAGGGTTGAGATTCTGTCTTGCCTTCTCCATAGCTGAGGGGCAGTCACCTATGCCTATGTGGCAAATGCCTTTTTCTTCCAAGGTCAGGTTCCCTGAGAACCCTCTTGGGAATTCAAAGACCCAGACACAAATGAGCCTAGTTTTATGTTTATACTATTTAAAGGAGAATAGACATATTCAGTCCACTGTAGCTTTTAGAGGCCTTGACTAAACAATTAATGACAGAATCTCTACCCATCTCCATTCAGAAGTTCCTCAATGTGTCGTGGAAATGAGGGCGCTTTTGACATTCCCTTTCCTGACCTAATGCTGGAGTAATAAGTGATATGTAAATTGTGCTGCTTTCTTATTTGTCTTGGAATAAAAGGAGATTCATAGATATCATTGAATGTTTTGAGATAGAATGACTATCAAAGAGAATCTAAATCAAGTATCATATTTTATGTGGCAGCCCTGAGGCCCCCCAAGAGTTAAGGGTTCCGCCCAAGGTCCTCTATCTGTTTAATGGCAAATATAAACTAGAACCCAGATCTCCTGAGACCAGTGCTCTTTCCATTTTACCATTTATGAGATTACAGCTTCAGGTCCTGAATGGCTTAATGAAGTAACAGAGTTTGACATGCCTTGAAGAGAGAAAGACACTCTAAACATTGGCAATTAAGTAATGAATGCATATATTTTCAGGGAAGAAACAAATATCAGGAGAGCTGGGCTTAGTTTGCGTGGATTTCCATGGTTATATTTCTCCATGCATTTCTGCCACTTAAATGCTGTTTTTTCTTTTCTTCTTCTCAAAGATCTTCAGTTTAGATCTTGGAGGCATATCAACTGTAGTTCTAAATGGCTATGATGTAGTAAAGGAATGCCTTGTTCATCAAAGTGAAATTTTTGCAGACCGACCATGCCTTCCTTTATTCATGAAGATGACAAAAATGGGAGGTATGTTTATTTTTACTTATCGAGAGTTATTAAACTCTTAAATCACATCCCTTATTTCAAATAAATTAGGTCATAAAGGGTAGATTTTTTTGTATCAATTAACTGGGAAGTACTGATTTGTTTGTTTATTTAAATAACTTAGTGCTTGAGAACCTTTCAGACTGAACTACAATAATATTTTTAGACAAGTAAATGCTACTTCTACTGTTGTAATCCAGGTCTAAAAAATATTGTAAATAGTGTTTTAGAGAATTAGCACTGATTATCTGCAGTTTTTGTGAACAAGTTGGTAATACACACACACACACACTCACACATACTTGAATGAAAAGTGCCAATGAGAAATGCCCTTTTGAAGCCAATCTTGAGAACTTTGGTAACATACTTACTATCAATTTGCTTATAAATGTATAAAACCTGAAGCAGGCTTTCTTAACTGTTAGTCAATATAATATGTAAAGGGAAATTTATATAAAGGATTATAGGATTTTGTACAGTTTAGTGGTGATAAGTGTTGGCTGATTCAATATTCAACAAGGTAGAAGGACTGAGTTGACAGAACCAGCCACAGAAAGCCTGAAATAGAATGTCAAAGTCAGAGACAAAGGTTTTAAAAATTAACAGTCTAAATGTTTTTGCCAGAGAGCCTTTAGAGGCCTTAACTAAATAATTCTCTAATCTCTGAATTTGCTAATTTAATGAGAGTTTCACACTTAATTTCAAAGCAAAATTTAAAAAGTATCTTACTTACATAGGCTAAAAATAAATTAGCTAAAAAGAAAAAATAAAAATGAGTCAGATACTGTATTGTAACGCAAATCAACTAATGTCAAGAAAGTATAAACTGTAAAAGCCAAATTCTCAGACCATATTATAATGATACTTGATAGCAGTAATGTAAATAGTAAAACAAATCCTCAGCTTTTTAAATGCTCTCTTAAACAATAATTAAGCCAAAGAAGAAACCATAATTGTAGTAGAAGACCTCTTTAAAAATGATGAAAATGAAAGATGATATCATATGACAAATTGTATAGGATGTTATCAGAGTAATATTTTGGATACAGTATATATTTTTTCAAGTTAAAAAATATATCGTTTAGACTATTTTATCATAAAGAAAGATAAAATAGTATTTTCAGAAAATAAGAGAAAAATAGATAGAAAATTATATGGATTATTTTAAGGTACACCCTGAACTGAACTTGAAACTGGGAAACTAGGGTTGCCACTGTTCCATTGTGTAAATAAGAAAAAGTTGCCCTTTGGGTGGCTTCATTCCTATTCCAAGATACGCAACTTGGCTAGTGTAGGATTATTATGAACAGTACTTTCTATACCTTCTCATACAGGTATCCTGGTGAAAATATACCCACATTTTTCCAGGGCTACACTGTCCAGGGAGGAAGTTACCAGCCACAAGTGGATGTTGGGCACTTGAAATGTGCTATAAGTGTAAAATATAAACCAAATTTCAGACGTATTTTTCAGTATGAAAAATAGAATTTTAAGTATTTCAATAATTTTTATATTGGCTACATGTTGATATAGTGTTTTGGATATACTGGATTAAATATATGTATTATTAAAAGTAATTTCACTTGTTTCTTTTTTACTTTTTTAAATGTGACTACTATAAAACTTTAAATTACATATGTAAATTGCATTTGTAGCTCTCAATTTTAGTGGACAGCACTACTCTAGGGTCTATATCTAAGATTAGAATTGCTGGCTCTTAGGGTTTGCATTCCTGAGTTCAATAGATAATGCCAAACTCTTTTTCCAGAGTGGATGTATTAATCTGTACATCCATCCATTTACACACCTGCTCACATTTGGTATTGTCTGATTTTTTTTTGCTTCTGCCAGCCTAGTTAGATGTGTAATGGTATCTTTGTGGTTTACTTTCCATATTATTGTTGCTGTTACGTTGTAATTGTCAAACTGTACCTTATTTTAAAGTTTTTGAACCAGCCCTTCCTGACATATATTTTGTCATTTACTACTGCTTTAATTCTACAAGACTCAGTAGAAACACCTGACCTTTTCATAAGTCACCATGATGCTTAGGACATGTTTCATTTTGTTTGGGGAAAAGGTGTGCATCTGGTCTTCTATCCATATATGAGGATGGAGCGTAAACAGATGTGTCTCTGACCTCCTGACAGATTTTTCCATATGGGAAAAGTGGCTAGTCATTGCAGTGTGTTTTTTTATGTTTAATGAGATTGATCATATGCATTTTAAATATTACACATTTAAAATTATGGTATACAGATATAAAGTTGTGCTATCTTAAAAGTCCAGTTGACTCTTAAGAACGAAATAACCAGGAAACTAATTTTCTGCAGTTTGAAACTCAGAGGGCTTTAATGTCTGAACTAAATAGAAATTAAAGCTAATATTTTGACTAAAAAGAAAACATTTATTGACCTGTCAAGCCTTTAATGTGGGAGTGGCTGATAGCACCAGCAGAATACCATCTCTCTGGTTTGGAAATTGAAGGACTTGGGGACCTGATGGTATTCTCATTACAGTTGGAACTTTGGGAGAGAAAGGTTGATCAACAAGATGAGTGAAAGGTCTTGTTATTGTTATCAATGTACTGGATTTGGACTTCTGGACCGTGGCTTAAGGCATCAGAATGATGAACTTTCTTGGTTATGAAGACAAGTGCATTTTAGAAGAGGAGGAAGTGTGTGTGTGTGTGTGTGTGTAAATATATGCATATATAATGAGAAATGTATGTGTCATACTCTAGCTTACATTGCCTGTAAAGACAGCAGAAGAAAAATAAACAGCTATTTTATGAAATCAGATGCCCCAGAGAACTATAAGGAGGAAGGAAATTACAAGATAGAGTAACTGGGAAGATGAATAGAAACAGTATCACCACTCTTACCTAAACTCAGTGCACAAAAACACAATGAATTTGGGATTCTAATACAGGGCAAGGAATATCTACTAAGTGTCACCGATATAATGAAATAGAACTCAAAATGGAATAGTAGAAGTGAGTGCCCTAGCCCAAGGAATAAACTCATGAGCAGTGGAGACTGAGTGCATTTGTAAAGACAGATAATCCTGAGAAGGAATTTATAAATCTGAGGAGATTAGATATTATATGGGGATCATAAAAGGAGAGTAGAGACTTAATTTCTTGGTGGGACTATACTATTGACCATCTGAACAAATGAAAGAAATGGAAGATATATGTCTAATATAGATTAGAAATCTAGCATAGTGATAAGATATAATAGAGGTAAGGACCTTTGGATATTTGCTGGTATATTTTACTGGGGAAATTGCTACTGTAGACATAATATTCTTGCCAAAAAAAGAGACAGTTAGTGGTAAAATGGAATTGACAGAAATCAGGAGATAAAGAGAACATGTTAAACCTGACTTTTTGGTAGCCAGAGAAGAAAAGGCTGAAGAAAGTGAGATGTTTGCAATAGACCTTACAAAACCAGATTTCAGTGAATTTAGTGGAAAGAAAGGGTTTCATGGCATGAAACTAGAAACAAAGAAGAGAGCTGGGAAGATCATAAATTCAATTTTCATTCTATAATCCAGGTGATGAGAAGATGAGTGTTACCAAAAAAAAAAAAAA
>PVIY010021603.1:0-42141 GCA_004026745.1 Myrmecophaga tridactyla | reverse complement strand
ACAGATACAGCCCTGCCTAATGACCAAATTAAAACACCAGAGGAGACACAGACATTGGAACAACTAATCAAAAATGTTCATACAAGTATACCTAATAAAATAAGTGGGATAGCAAATGACATAAAGGAGATCAAGAAGACAGAAGAACATAAAGAGGAATTCCAAAGAATAAACAGAAAGACAGCAGATATCACAGAAATTAAAGAGTCTGTTGACCACATAAAAAACATATTAAAGGCACACAACACCAGATCTGAAGAGACACAAGAAAGAATAAGTGATATAGAGGACAGGATAATTGACTTCGAAGACTCAAAACAGCAAATGGCAAAAAAAGATGGAAAAATTGAACTGGGTATCAGGGAAATGATAGGCAAAAACAAAGCGTGCAAATGTAAGAGTCACTGATGTCCCAAAAGGAAAAGAGAGGAGTAAAGGGCTAGAGTAGTTGAGGATATAAAGGGGGGAAACTTCCCAACCCTCATAAAGGACATAAATATACAAGTCAGAGAAGCCCAACAAACTCCAAACAAGAGAAATCCAAATAGGCCTTCCCCAAGGCACACACTAATCAGTCACACACTAAATGCTGAAAAGAAGCAGAAAATACTGAAAGCAGTATGAAAAAAACCAATCTACTACATACAAGGGAAATCAAGTAAGACTGAGTTCAGACCACTCAACCAGCACCCTGGAGGCAAGAAGGCAGTGGTACAATATATTTAAGATCCTGAAAGAGAAAGAATTCCAGCCAAGAATTCTGTACCTAGTCAAACTGTCCTTCAAAATTGAGGGAGAAATTAAAGCTTTCACAGACAAATGAGTCCTGAAAGAATTTGTCAACAAGGGATCAGCCCTGCAAGAAATACTAAAAGGAGTTCTGCTGGCTTGAAAAAAAAAAAAAAGACAGAAGAGGGAGGTCTGGAGGAGGGCACAGAATTGAAGAGTACCACTAAGGGTAATTTAAACAATACAAAGAGAAAGAGGGAAAAAAATACACAGATCTGACAAATAAAATTGAAAAGATAAGATGGTGGAATCAAGAAATACTGTTTCAGAAATAACTTTGAATGTTAATGGACTAAATTTACCAATTAAAAGATACAGATTGACAGAATGGATTCAGAAACATAATCCAGCTATATGCGGCTTACAAGAGACTCATCTTAGACACAAGGATACAAACAGATCGAAAGTGAAAAGATGGAAGAAGACTTTCCACGCATGTTGTAACCAAAAGAAAGTAGGAGTAGCTATACTAATATAGCTTTAAATGTAAACACATCATAAAAGACAAAGAAGGACACTATATACTAATTAAAGGGTCAATTCACCAAGAAGCTGTAACAATCATAAATGTTTATGCTCCCAATCAAGGAGCTCCAAAGTAGATGAGACAGACATTGACAAAACTGAAGAGAGCAATAGATGTTTCAACCATAACAGAAGAAGACATCAATACACCACCCTGCTCTATAGATAGAACAACCAGACAGAAGATCAACAAGGAAATACAGAAGTTACATAACTTGATAAATGAATTAGACCTAACAGACATATATAAGTCATTTCACCCCAAAGCACAAGCATATATATTCTTCTCTACTGCTCATGGAACGTTCTCCAGGATAGATCATATGCTGAGGCACTAAACAGGCCTTTATAAATTTAAAACATTGAAATTATTCAAAGCGCTTTCTCTGATCACATTGGGATGAAGCTGGATCTCAATAAGCACCAAAGAATGAGAACATTCACAAATATATGTTAAACAATCAGTGGGTCAAAGAAGAAATTGCTAGAGAAATCAGCAGCTATCTGGAGATAAATGAAAATGAGAATACAACTTACCAGAACTTATGGGATGCACCAAAGGCTGTGCTGAGAGGAAAAATATTTCCCTAAATGCCTATATTAAAGAACAAGAAGGAGCAAAAATCAAGGACTTAACAGTACACCTTGAGGAACTTGAGAAAGAACAGCAAACTAACTCCAAAGCAAACAGAAGAAGAGAAATAACAAAGATTAAAGCAGAGATAAATGAATGGGAGAACAAAAGGACAATAGAAAGAATCAATAAATTCAAAAGTTGGGTCTTTGAGAAAATCAATAAAATTGATGGGCCACTAGCAAGACTGACAAAGAAAAAAAGAGAGACGATGCAAATAAACAAAATCAGAAATGAGAACGGGGTGTGTTCCTACAGACCCTGAAGAAATTTAAAAAATCATAAGAGGATACTCTGAACAACTATATGCCAACAAACTAGACAACTTAGATGAAATGGACAAATTCCTGGAGACACACAAGCAAGCTACACTGACTCAGCAAGAACTAGAAGATCTCAACAAACCAATCATAAGTAAAGAGATTCAATCAGTCATCAAAAATCTTCCAACAGAGAAAAGCTCAGGGCCAGGTGGCTTCAAAGGGGAATTTTATCAAACATTCCAAAAAGAACTAACACGAATCATGTGTAAACTCTTCCAAAAAATTGAGGAAAAAGGAACTCTACCTAACTCATTTTATGAAGCTAATATCATTTTAATACCAAAATTGGGTAAAGATGCTATAAAAAAGGAAACTACAGGCCAATCTCAAGAATGAACCTAGGTACAAAAATTCTCAGTAAAATATTAGCAAATCAAATCCAACAACACATTAAAAGAATTATACACCATGACCAAGTGGGGTTTATACCAGGAATGCAAGGATGGTTCAACACAAGAAAACTCAATCAATGTAATATAGCACATTAACAAATCAAAAGGGAAAAATCACATGATCATCTCGATTGGTGCTTAAAAAGCATTCAACAAAATTCAGCATCCTTTTCTGATAAAAACATTCCAAAAGATAGGAATCAAAGATAACTACCTCAATATGATAAAGGGAATATATGAAAAACTGACAGCCAGCATCATACTCAATGGAGAGAGACTGAAACTTTTCCCCTCCAAGATCAGGAATAAGACAAGGATGCCCACTGTCACCACTATTATTCAACATGGTGCTAGAAGTTCTAGCTAGAACAATCAGGAAGGACAAAGAGATAAAAAGCATCCAAGTTGGAAAGGAAGAAGTAAAACTTTCATTATTTGCAAATGATACAATACTGTACTTGGAAGATCCTGAGAAATCTATACCAAAATTACTTGAGCTAATAAATTCAGAAGGTAGCAGGATATAAAATTAATGTGCAAAAAATCAGTAACATTTCTATACATAAGCAATGACCTAGCTGAGGAGTCAGTTAAGGAAAATGTTCCATTCAAAATAGCAACTAAAAGAGTCAAGTACTTAGGAATGAACTTAAATAGGGAAGTAAAAGACTTGTACACAGAAAACTACATAACATTGCTAAAAGAAATCGAAGCAGATCTAAATAGGTGGAAAGACATTCCCTGCTCATGGATAGGAAGGCTAAATATGGTTAAGATGTCAACTCTCCCCAAATTGATCTACCATTCAACACAATACCATTCAAAACTCCAACAACCTACTTTGAAGATTTGGAAAAGCTAATTACCAAATTCATCTGGAAGGGAAAGAAACCCCAAATAGCTAAAAGCCTCCTAAAAAAGAAAAATGAACTGGGAGGATTAACACTCCCTGACTTTAAAATCTATTATAAAGCCATAGTGGTCAAAACAACATGGTACCGGCACGAAGATAGAAGCACTGATCAATGGAATTGAATCGAGAGTGCAGAAATAGACCACCAAATCTATGGTCAACTGATTTTTCACAAGGCCCCTAAATCCTGTGAACTGAGACAAAAAAGTCTTTTCAATAATTGGGCATGGAAGAACTGGATATCAATAACCAAGAGAATGAAAGAGGACCCTTATCTTATACCTACATGAAAAGTAACTCAAGATGGATCAAACACCTAAAAATATAAGAACTAACATCATAAAGTTCCTAGAAGAAAATATAAGGAAACATCTTCAAGACCTAGTAATAGGAGGTACCTTCCTAAACTTTACACCCAAAGTACAAGCAACAAAAGAAGAAATAAATAAATGGGAACTCCTCAAAATCAAATGCTTTTGCCCCCTAAAAGACTTTCTCAAAAAGGTGAAGAGGCAGCCAACTCAAAAATATTTGGAAATCACACAGCAGATGAAGGTTTGATATCCTGTATACATAAAGAAATCATACAACTTAACAAAAGAACAAACAACCCAATTATAAAATGGGCTAAAGATGTGAATAGGCATTTTTCTGAAAAGCAAATAGAGATGGCTAAAAAGCACATGAAGAGATGCTCATTTTCATTAGCTATAAAGGAAATGCAGATCAAGACTACAATGAAATATCACCTCACACCTATCAGAATGGCTGCTATTAAACAGGAAACTACAAATGTTGGAAATGATTAGGAGAAATTGGGACATGTATGCACTGCTGGTGGGAATGTATCATGGTACAGCCACTATGGAAGACAGTTAAGCAGTTCCTCAGAAAACTAAATATGGAGTTGCCCTATGACCCAGCAATAGCATTACTCAGTACATAACCAGAAGAGCTGAAAGCAGTGACACAAACAGACATTTGCACACGAATTTTCATAGTAGCATTATTCACAATCGCTAGATGAAGGAAACTATCCAAGTGTCCATCAACAGACAAGTGGATTAACAAAATGTGGTAAATACATATGATGGAATATTATGTGGCAGTAAGAAGAAATGACCTCCTGAAGCACAGGACAAGATAGATGAGCCTTGAGGACATAAAGCTAAGTGAAATAAGCCAGACACAAAAGGATAGATACTGTATGATTCTACTTTTATGACCATGGTAAAAGTAAAATCACAGGCTTGTAATACAAAATATAGGGGACCGAGAGATACATGAAAGCTAGAGATGGATGAGCAGTTAGTCAATGAGGTTGAACTCAAATGTAAGGGAACAGATAGAAGTGAAAACAATTTACTAATGGGTCTATAATAATATTACCACATTAAAAGTGAACATGATTAAAAGAGGTTGTATAGACCCATGTGTTCCACCAATCAACACTACAAATATAAATACGTTTTTGCATGAACAACTTCAGAAGTGTGACTGTTGGACAAATAGGGTAAAATTTCGGGGCATAGGGAAAAACTATTGCATGCTAGTAAACAGTGGGGGAAGGGACAAGAGTTAAGTGGAGGTTTGGATTTTCTATTTGGCAAGGGTATGTTAATTGGTTGTCTTTCTCTTGGGAACAATGAAACTATCTAAAAAATCGAGAGTGTTGATCGACTATGGACTTTGAGCCCTCTACATGATGCCCGATGAATGCAGGTGGCTGAAGGATGCACTGACAGAGAAGTAGATTGGCGAACGATGGTGTATACCTATGAATGAAGGCTGTGCTGCTACAAAAAGGAACAAAGTCGTGAGGCATGCAACGATGTGAATGAACATGTGGGACATTTGGTGAGACAAAAGAAGCCAGAAACAAAAGAACAAGAATGGCACGTTCTTGTAATTCTTGTAAGAAAACAGGGGCCTAGACTGTAAGCTTTTATAGCAGACACATTAAGTCCAGAGTGGTGATTATTATTTCTGGATTTTGAGAGACTGTTTTATATATATAACCTGATATTTAAAGATACAAACAAAGCTGAAAAGGCTGGGGTTTAAATAATTCAGAACACAGAGGTGAGGAAGACAGTGTCTATATTTTAGAACCACACATACTCTTTGAGACCAAAGCAAGAATGGTTTATTTGGTCTGGAACTGAAATTTTCTGTCATGCATAATCTAATGCAACCTATCTGTATAGCTCATCTGAACAACTGAAACACAGAGAGCATAGAATAAGAAAGAAGTCCTTTAATCCATTATAGATTATTGTAATGCCTGGATACGTCCTAGAGTATATTAAGCAGATAATCAAAAAGTATTGGCAAAGTCCCCTGAGAGATGGGAGAAAGACTATGGAACTATTAAACTTTACCATCAAGGAATCCCCTGATACTGTGTCAAACTTTAGGGACACCCAAATCAATAGGCCATGCCCTCGATCATGAGGCTTACTCTTGTGAAGCTTACGTAGGTAGTAGAGAAGCTTAGATTACCTATAGGCATGCCTAAGAGTTACATCTGGAGGACCTCTGTTGTTGCTCAGATGCGGCCTCAGTTTCTCTAAGCCCAACTGTGTTTAAGTGAAATCATTGCCCTCCCCACTATGTGAGACATGATATCCAGGTGTGAAAGTCTCCCTGGTGACATAGGAGATGACTCCCAGGGATGACTCCAGACCTGGCACCTTGGGATCAACAATTCCATCCTGACCAAAAGGGCAAAAAGTACTGTAATTAATAAAAGTATCAGTGGCAGAGAGAGTTCAGATAGAGTCGAGAGGCTTCAGTAAGACTTTGCTACTTATAACCCGCCAACCCCCACCCAGAACCATTCCAGCCAATCCTAAAGAACACCCAGGGCAATATATAAGATTCCACAAGGGTTCCAGGCACTAGAGTAACTTTCCAGAAACTTACAACCTCCAGATGGGTCCCTGGTCCAGATAAGCCATGAAACCTAGCCCAGCCTCTCCACAACAACAGCTAGCTCCATCTCTAGAAGTAGAAACCTAAAACTGTGAAAATGCAACCCACATCAAATGCTAGGTTTCTACTTCTAGCTGCTCTAAAATACTGGAGACTAAAAGAGATGTCAGTTTAATAATTCAGCATTCATATTCATTTATTAAATCCTATCTTCTCTTTATAACTCTACCATCTCCTTTGATCTTTCCATCCCTCTCTTTAGGGGGTTTGGGCTATGGCCATTCTAACTCTTTCATATTGGAAGGGTCTGTCACTAATATGGGGTAGGGAGATGGAGCTAGCTGTTGTGGAATTGCAACCCATGACAAACTCTGGGATCTGTCCTGTAATTGCTCGTTGAAGAGTGCTTTGAAAACTATTGCTTTTTTATTTCTTTGCTTTGTATATATGTTATACTATACAATAAAAAAGGTAAAAAAATAAAAAATATATATTATTCTACCAGAGTCCAATACAAATACAAAATTAAAATATGCCTAAATTCAGAGCTCTAATGCATATTGTGCTGGTTTGAAAGGATGTATGTCCCCTAGAAAAGCCATGTTTTAATCTAAATCCCATTTCATAAAGGCAGAATAATTCCTATTCAATACCGTATGTTTGAATCTGTAATTAGATCATCTCCCTGGAGATGTAACCCAATCAAGAGTGGTTGTTAAACTGGATTAGGTGACAACATGTCTCCACCCATTTAGGTGGGTCTTGATTAGTTTTTGCAGTCCTTTAAAAGAGGAGACATTTTAGAGAAACAGACATTCGGGGAGAGCAGAGAATGCTGTAACACCATGAAGCAGAGTCCACCAGCCAGCGACCTTTGGAGGTGAAGAAGGAAAACGCCTCCCGGGGAGCTCCATGAAACCAGAAGCCAGGAGAGAAAACTAGCAGATGACGCCGTGTTTGCCATGTGCCCTTCCAGATGAGAGAGAAACCCTGAACTTCATCGGTCTTCTTGAACCAAGGTATCTTTCCCTGGATGCCTTTGATTGGACATTTCTATAGACTTGTTTTAATTGGGACATTTTCTCGGCCTTAGAACTGTAAACTAGCAACTAATTAAATTCCCCTTTTTAAAAGCCATTGTTTCTGATATATTGCATTCCTGCAGTTAGCAAACTAGAACATACACTTTCAGTTAGTCCAGCAAAATAAATTCTATAGACTATACTGCAAAGAAATCCGGAAGGCAATCTAATACATACAAATTGGAAAATTCTTACATGTCTAGGAGGTGAGAGGTCTGACTTGACTACATCTAAGTACAAAAAGTACATCATGTTATTTTAGGTAATTTTCCAATTTAAATAGATAAATGCACAGCAAAGGAGGCACTAGTTGTAAAGATTCATTCATTCACTGCCTTTTAATATTAATAAACTAGGCCCTCTTTCATCTCTGTAAACAAAACTGATTATTAAAGAGATTTCATGTTACTGTTTATCGACTTAGCATCTTCAAAGGATATGCAGTTGTTAGTATTCATGAGAAAATATCAGTGGCGACATGCCAGAAGTCATGGCCTCCTTGTTGTTAGACATACAGCTCCAACATAGAGCTGTTTGTAAGACAGTGAACACAGGAACCAAAAACCATCTCTAATGGTCCATGTCTTCCTGCCTTCCCACGACTTACTTTTGTGTATGGAACTTATTCCTGTGCTGGTGTCATCATACTATTATGCATAATTCTAGGTACTATTTGGAAGCTATTATTTAGCAAGTTTGACCATGTGGCGGTCTGAGGCTGCCTGTACCCCAGAAAACCATGTCTTAGATCGAACCCCTTCCTGGGGGTGAGCCCATCTCCAGAGGACCTTCTCATGAAGCCCAGTGAGGGCGGGACACACGCGGAGTACCAGAGCCGTTAGCAGTGGGATGAAAGGCCAAGCGAGAGCGGGTCAGGCAGGGACTGGGGAATTCAATCAAACGCGGGAGGCCGCCCCGTGCAGGGTCAGGGTGGAGGACCCCAGGGCCAGGGCAGAGGAGCCCAGGGTCAGGGCGGATGATCCCAGGGCCAGGGCGGAGGAGCCCAGGGCCAGGGCAGACAACCCCAGGGTAAGGGCAGAGGACCCCAGGACCAGGGCGGACAACCCCAGGGTCAGGGCAGAGGAGCCCAGGGCCAGGGCGGAGGGGCCCAGGGCCAGGGCAGACAACCCCAGGGTCAGGGCAGAGGAGCCCAGGACCAGGGCCAAGGAACCCAGGACCGAGGCCTCAGGCCGCGGTCCCAGCACCAGGCCAGCTCCGGGAGAGAGCACAGTGGACAGTGCGCTGACGGACAACTTCTTCAGGCCTCAGAACCATGAGCAAATCCCCCCATGCCTCACCCGACTCAATTCCTTGCTGGCGCTTGACACCGCAGGAAGCCAAAGCAGAGAATCACTGCATTCCTAGTTTAATCAGCATTTTCATGAATAAGCAGCATTGGAATTTCATGAAATAACTTCTCCGGTACACTAATTACACGCAATAATTACTTCCTTTCAGTTAGCAATATGATCAATTCTATTGCTAGAGTATAAAATGGTGTACTATTTCTACATTCAAAAATGAATTCCATTTGGCTCTAATGGGCTTTTCTTTTTCAGCTTCACGAGGGCCCTAACACACATTCATTAGAAGCCTTGGCCCATAATTTCATTTTATTTTTTTCACTATTCTGGTCAGGATTTGCTAGGGTTTTGTTAGCTCTGAAAACTCAGTAAAAATACTTTCAATATATTTTTATTTTCTGGAACATTAGGGGAGTTTTCTGTTCCATGGTCATATGAAAACACTTTCTTATATTCTATGCCCAGCAACCTCTCATATTTTTCAATGTTTTCCATGGTTATTAGTTTCCAAGATTTTCTGGTTCTTTTTGAGGAAAACTTATCATTTATATTTCACTAGGAATGTTTCTACTTCGTTGATATTTTCAAATTTATTACCATAGTGATACATAAAGCAATTCTAATGCCTTCTAATCTAGGGCTATAAACTTTTTCTCGGTCTCTTTTACTAGATAAAATAACTAAAGGTTTATCCTTTTTTGGGTGACTTCCCATACCACTCCCCTCAGAAAATCAGCTCTTGTGTTTTTTCTTTTCCAATCAGTTTTTGATCATGCCATAACTAATTCCCTCTACCTTATTACTTGGGTTAATTCCTGGTTCTTTTTAAAGTTTTAAATGGAATCCTCAGTTCATTTCATGTAAACTTTTTTCATTTAACGCGACAGTAATTTAAAGCCTTTGAGTATAGCTTTTGCAGCCTCTCTCAAATTTTGCTATGTCGTGTTCTCATTGTTCCTATGTTATAATAGTCTATAATTCTAGATTTTACATTCTCCTTGACCTGAAGTGGCTTCTTCTCCCTGTCCACAGTTTACTCACATTCCAAGACAGCACCGCCCTGGCATTACCTACAGTTGACTGAAATAACAGCAAATAGATCAACTGATTAATAGTCTATGCCAAACACCCACAGCGCATTTGCTAAGAGACTCAACAACTCAGGCTCGCTCTTCAGGGCAGGTGGAGCAGCCTGTCCCTGGAAACCGGAATCTAGGCCGGTGAGTCGACGGCGGGAAGGGACCCCGCGACCCGGCTCTGCGGCGCCCAGTGTGCTCCGTGCCCAGTGGGGCTTGGCCTCCCAGCCGCTCTTCCTCACCGGTTCCCGGGCCCTACAGCGCTCCGCTAACAGCTCACACCAGAGAATGCCACTTCAGCAAGCTTCGTTCCCTGACTGCAGGACTTCCTACGCTATCACCCATATATGAGGGATTTACACACACACACACACACACGCACACGCACACACGCACACACACTGGTGACTTTATCTATTAAAGAGTATGAAGAGTAAGAAAAATCTCACAGAGGCTCAAAGACCACAGTCTAGCACCCTCCAGGCACCACCCTGGCTGGCTGACTTCCCTGTGGGCAGTCCTCATCCGTCCCAAACTGGACGCGGTCCACAGGGGCAGGGGAGAAGCGAGGTATAAGCCTGTGTCTTCAGAGTGCAGGAAACCCATCATCAAACGATACAGCAGAGCTCTTACCCACCCAGGACACCAGTGGCCCCCAGGGAACCAAGACTAGGGGCACGACGACTAAAACGGTGACTTGAAAGTGTTGTCAGCTAAGGAAGAAATCCAGAGGGAAAGCGCAGGTGGTCGGACTGAGCCCAGCACCGCACCTGGTCCCTTCTGGCAAGAGCAGTGCGAGTGCAAGGGTGGTGAGGGCAGGGGCGAGACGGGGACCGATTCCCCTCGCTGATGCTGCCTGAACAAAACCGCACGCAGCCCAGGAACCCGGGGAGAGCAAAGACGGGAAAATGAGAGCGAACAACTCCTAACACGCCCCTACACTGCCCTCGGCCTCTAGCCCTGGCTCCACGCACAGAAAAGCAGGGCACGTGCCAGCCGGGTCAGCATGCGTGTCACTCCCCCCAGTGTGCTGTAACTTGCTCTTCGGTCTCCTGTAAAGGTGCGTTATTGATTTCTGGGTCTGGTTTTCTTGCCTGGCAGCGCTCCCAAGCCCTCCTTGGACAAAGACTGAAACAAGCCTGCATCTGGGTCTGGACAGCGGAGGCTCAGAGCCCAGGTACGGGGGCTGGACAGACAGACCCATGAGGGGAGCCCCCATGCAGCCCCCAGAGCAGTGCCCCCAGCCCCCGCGCAGCCCCCCTCCCTGGGCCGCACACCCCCGAGGCCTCTCACCCAGCTATCCTGGGCATCACCCCCACTTTGGATTCCTCATTTAAATGGTACTTTCACGTGCCCCAACCCAGCCGGAATCCTGCTGCCTTAGGGACACAGGACACCCTCCCGTCGGTCCAGCGCAGCCTCTGAAGCTGGTTAGCCGGCAAGGGCCCCACCCGTGCGGCCCCTTCCCTCCACCCTTCTGCGCCGGCTCCAGCCTACCCACCAGTTCCACACGCCCCCCACACTGAGAGCCCCTCCACGTGCCACACACACGCTCTGGGTGTAACGTTATCTACTTGACTCACCTTCCTCACTTGAGCTCACGCACATCTCTGACCACACTCAAACTTCACTCCAAGTGCACAGAGTGAGACGAGCAGCACCTAACAACACACTGTGCTAATGAATACAAGTTATATACTAATAACCAAATACAAAACAGCAAATTTCCTATTTAGGGCTGGGTTAGGGGCTCTCCTCTTTTTGCAAGCCAGAACCATTAAGTATAACTGATTCTTTTAAATCTAAAATACGCTTGGTGCTTGCAGCAAGGCTACAATTCAGCCTCCCGCCCAGCGCGTATCCCCACGCAGGCACACATTCCAACAAACGACAGCTAACAAGAAGGCACAGAGCTCCCTCGCACAGCAGGCCAGGGCCCGTGAGGCCGCTCAGGTCCCCGTGGAGCTCTGCAGCCCGTCCAGGAGGCCACTGCCCAGAATGTCCCACAACTACCCACCACCTCACTGCCTGCAGACGCCCAAGACGGGAAGGAATTCAGGGCCAGTGTGAGCGCAGCCCCTGAAGGATGGTGCTCCTTGAGCCAAAAGTCACCGCAGCAGGCTGGCCTCGCACTGAAACGTCCACGGACATTCTATCGGCAAAAACTAATTACTCGGGGGGCAGGGGTAAAGTCCTCTCCCAATGCCCATCACAAGATACAGAGGTCACGGAGGTCGGTAACGTGCTCTGTTTGCAGTAAACTGAAGGCCCTTCCATCCTAATTCAGTTTTCATGCACTATAGGATTCAACTCTTCCAGCATCACATGAGGAAACATTTTGAGCAATGGTGAGAACTTCTCATTAATAACAGTTTACAAACGTCATGTATGTATGCAACTTCCTATGCAAAAATAGCAATGCCTTAAATTTAAGCTAATTCCCAAATTGGGAAAACTGTAACTTACTAAACCAAAAAAAAAAGTTCATTCATCCAATCAACCAAAATGTACCAAATTTCTTAGGTAGGCACTGATGACTGTGAAATTTAAAAATTAAATAAATTTTTAAAAAAAGAATTGTGCAAAAGTATTTATTCACATTTCCAAAAAGTTTTGCAATATTCCAAGGTCAATCCGACTTTCTGCTGATTCCCAATTTTAAATAACTTATTCAAAAGTGTAAGGATTTCCAAGGAAGGTAAAGAGAAAATTTTTCATAACTTCAATCATAAGTGCCTAAGCAAAATTGAAATATCCATCATGTAGCATGGGTATTTTGTGCCTGCAAAGATAATTCCGTAAGTTCTGACAGAACCTGTTACGGGCAAACCAAAAGCCAGCATAACACGCTTTTATAAAAGCAGATATCTGCATTTAAAGGTTGACAGCTGTAATTCGAGTGGTTTTGCAGTTCCCTACTGCTGGGGCAAAGCTGCAAACCACCAACTAGCATTACCAGCGGTCCACAGCCCCAGGGTCCCTGATGCCTCTGACCAACACTGTCTCATAAAGGGAAAATTCTCAGGCCCCTTCAGAAGGCATTAAAGCATACCAGGCCTTTGTGACAGGGACCAAAAGAGTGCCCTGGTCTGCGTAGAGAAGACGCGCTGAGAAGACGCGTAGAGAGGACGGGGACGCGCTGTGCGTCACAAACGGGCTGGGCCACACCTCCACGTGACTTTGCTCTCCGGGGAATGAAGCAGTGAGGTAAAATTATCCCAGGGTCTAATGCCTAGGACACAGCAGACGAAACAAGGCATGGACTCTAACTGCTTTATTATGTTACAAGGGAAAACGTCCCTTATAAATGCACAAGCAAATCCTTAAATCTGGCCCGACAGCTTAAATGCTAGAACACGACATCATCTAAGCACCCCTGTGGCCCTCAAATAACAGGACTTTTCACGTCTCCATAATCAGAAGAGAAGCAGGCCACGCAGTCTCTGAATCACAGGCCCAGATCACCCCAGTAAACAGTCAGCTGTACCCGTTTGGAGAAAGTTCTTCAGGGTGTCTCACCTACTAGGAATAAACACACACTTAGGTATGCATGTGTTTCCCTCCATCCGCCCGCACTCGGCTAAGGAGACAGTTCGCGCACTTCAACAACTGTTGAAGGCCCGTTTCTTACCCCGAAATGCCCTTTCCTGCCACTGTCCCTGGCGCTCCCAGTGCCCGAGACGTGCCCTCCGTCCAGCTTCTGTGACCTGCCTGGTGACCTAGCACAGGCCCCCACAGTGCCTGCTCGACTCAGCGACGGGCTCCCAATTTAAACCAAAAAAGGCCACTTTAAAGGTATCACAAGTTTCTCCCTGGGAATTTTAGTAATCAATTGCTTTTATCCAACAGCAAACGTTTCAAATGTCCCATCTTACAATCAGGATAATCATTATTGATATTAACAGAGCATACTAAAGTGTAATAAAAATCTAAAATATCCCATATTTACATATGCATCTCCTTTCCAAAACTGGGGTAACATAAGGCTTTATCTCCTAACTCCATCAACTAAACGCTGAGAGAATAGCAGAGTACTAGACAGAGGCATGGTGCTAAATACCTGGAGGCACCTGCAAAAAGGTTAAATGATTGAACTGCTTGTTTAAGAATTTAACTCACAGAGATCGACCTAAATGTCCATCTTAGCCCAACAGGTAGAAAAGGGAAGACAGAAAAAACCTACAATAACTTAAAAGAAAAAAAAAAGGCATAACAGAGTAGGCTACTTAAGTGGTAATAACGGATAAAAAACATGCCACAGACAAAGCGGACCAGGTACCCAAAAGGCTACAAAATAATCAAACTTTCAGGCGGTAAATTCAGTAGGTCTGTGTCAGTAAGGAGGCTGAAAGACGACATGCTCTAAGTATTAGAATTATCTTATTTTTGTAACCGGAAGTATTACTATTTATTAACTCCAACTCTTGGCCAACGTTACAGTTCAAATCTTCCCAATTTCCTTATTCAATTCTTCTGTTATGTGAATTGTCACAAGAAAGAAAAGAACTTATAAATACCAGCTGGAAATTCAGTAGAATTATAAACATTTACAATTAAAAAAATAATCTATGCATTAGCTATTAATTTGCTCAAAAATAACTAAGGAAATTATGCTTAGGAAAACTATTTTCCAGGATTTTGACCATAAAGTTCTTATATGTTTTCTATCTTAAGCACTCTCCAATTCTAAAGGCAATATTAGAGAAATGAGAACTACAAAAAACTGTTATTTTAAAGTTTACATTGGTAGAAGGTATTTTCTTCTTTAAATCCCATGCGATGACTGAGGAAGAAGAGATATGGCCACACGTGGCAAAGGACACTCGCTCCAAAGAAAACAGCATGGGAAAGGGAGAGAAACAGGCATCTCTTCAAACCACAGCAGATTTCAAGACGACCTCAATTCTAAGAACGGTGTCTCTAACAGCACTTCTGAAGAGAAAACCACTCGGAGAAGTGCTCACCAGACAAGGCCATGCAGCAGTGAGATGCCTGCACACCACCGCATCACAAATCACAGAAAAGCTAAAGCCGTAGGATAAAGTAATGGAGTCCTGCTTAAACTAAAACTCTCTCTTGACTTGTTTGGTTGAACACATCCACTTATTCTCCATCTCAAGATACTGAGAGCATCATTTTTCATAGATTACTAAAATGTCCTGGAAATATATATTTCAAAGATGACCCTATGGCTCTTTACTCAAGGCGAAGAGGAGTAAGGGGAGACAAAGGCCTCATTCCCACACCCTATTTAGTGAAGAATAAGCTGACAGAAGAGCCTATGGTGGTTATTTCAAAAGAACAAAGATGACTAAGCTCAAATCCTGAAAGAATGGAAAATCAATATGCCTAAACAGCTGAAGGATTTCACTTCCCATTGACGTAAGGGACAAAGGAGTCTTCACACCTAACTACCCGCCCACAAAAGGATAATCCTTCACATACCAGCATCCACAAAAACGGTGTGTGCCGTGTAAGCACCTCACCAGCTCAGGAGGCAGCTCAAGATGCTGCTTGAGGAAAGCATCAGGCTCTCTCGGTTAAAATGACCGACTTCTCTGCTTCGAGGCAGCCAGGGCTCCTTAAAGAAGGACAAACCGTATACAACAGACAACACCGTGCAGCTGAGGCGCTACCCCGAACCACGACAGGTACGCGATGGGCAGTGTCCTGCTACAACCCTAAGTGAGGAGAGCAGCAGGACTCTCCTGCCCGTCAAGCCACCGACATTTCAGCCAACCCCACGTGTTCTCCCCAGGTCAGGGTCTGAGCCCGCCTCACCCTGCTGGCCCAGTCTCCGCTTCTGCTGCCTCCCCACAAGGCTGTGGCCGGCTGCCATCATCCTTCCATGGCAGTCAGCAACTGTGTACTGAGCTCCCCTGGGACACAAGCTGCAGGAGGTGAAAGGACAGGAGGGACCTTCTCACTGGCAGCCAGGGCCTTCATCCAGTGGACACACAAGGTCATCCCAGACAAAAGGTGACAGGACAGGCAGGATCAGCTCCAGGAAGAGAAGCCTGAGTTCAAATGCCTCCCGCTGACCTGATCTCCGGAGAGGTGGCCCCTCTAAGCCGGTGCCTTACTTCCACAGTGTGCATAACACCTACCCCTTTGTGGGGGGGAGGAAAAATGACTCAGGAATGTGTGCCTAGCACAAAGGGAGGTCATCAATGTCACTGTTAACTACTACAACAAAAAGCAGAGACGCTGCCAGGGTAAGACATCTCACCAAAGTTCGGAGGCCAGGTGGGCCCAGACCCTCTAACTGGTGGTCAGTGGTTTCAGAGAACAGCAGAATCTAAGCTTACCTTAAAGGAGAAAGGTTCTGGGAAAAGGCAGCAGAGCCCTGCAGTGTAAGCGGAGTCTGAGGGGGCTTTCTCCATCCTCGAAGCGGTGGGGCGGTCAGCGGCCAGGCCTCGGCTGCGGGTCTCAGCGCACTCACCGTGAACTTGGAAAGGCTGACCGAGGTCACTGCTGCGACCTTCCAGATCTGACGCCCTGTGACCTGGGAACCAAGGGGCAAAGCGAAAGGAGGAAGGGGTCCTAGGCACAGCTGATGGAACGGCCTGAGAAATTCAGAAACGTATGGCTGTACCCAAGACCGAGAGGAGCCCTGGGCCCAGACCACGGGCCCCAGGAAGAGAAGCCAAGCAGGACTGTGGACTCGGACCTCCCCACGGGTGAAAGGGAGCTCTAGGTTACCAGCAAAGCGGCACCATGAAGACGGCCACGATAAAGCAACGGCGTCTCCACGGCAGAGTGAGGGGGAAGGGCAGTCAGCGCGGAGAAGACCGTGAGGAGCGCCCGGAAGGGGCTCAGTGACCGAGGGGCAGTGGGATGGACCACGGCAGCCGTGCAGATGTACAAGTCCCTGGGCTCCTGCCCGCCTTCCGGCGGCGTAGGGGCACGGGTTAGAAAAGACTCCTCAAGTCTCCAGTGTCAGCTCCTCCAGGAACCACAGCATTGCTTCTTCCAGGTCTGCAATTCCACGGCTCTGAGATGCTCACGTAACTGGCAACCTGCCGAGCGGCCCAGACGCTTTTTTAAACTCTCCCACAGACTCTAATGTATAGCCAGGCTGAGAACCCCCGTCTGGACAGAGGGGAGAAAGACAGAACACCGAGGGGCTAATTCAGAGAAACCTCTGAGCAGGCTGGGCTGGCGATCAGACTGTAGGACATGGGGGGCAGGGTCTCCCCGAGACTGACGCGGAGGGAAGGACGGGCACGTCAGCTCTGGGCAAGAGGAACAGGGGTGGGTGGCTGGTCCTCTCCAGCTTCTCCACTCGAGATTTCAAATTCAACTAGCTTCACATTACTATTAGCACATAAGAAATTTCCGTGAATAAAATGATCACCAATGTCAATCAGTTTATTGACTGAACAAACAAGCAAAGAATTTTAACAGTCCAAAATCTGTTAAAAATGTTATTCCATTTACTGGTTTTCAATCATTCCACTACCATCTATTCAACGTTTGCCATGTGTCAATCACTGAGAACATACAAATAAGTAAAATAAGATTGCCATTCTGGAGAACTCACTCAGTGGGAAAACTGACATTTTTTAGATTTTAAATTCAATCTGAAACGTGCCATTAAATATGTCAGGGGACTCTGAGAACAGGCATGAACTCTACTTGTGGGAATTAGCGAGGTCACAGAAAGCTAACACATGAGTTGTGTCTTGGAGGCTAATACTCATAGGGTCAAACAAGAATTGGCAATGAAACACATAAACGCTTATCATTTAAAAGGAAATTGAAAAAAATCAGCCTCAACCATTCATTACAGTTTTCTGTTTTCAGAAATGTTATATATCTTTATTCTTTGAAAGGTAGAAACAGTCAAGGGCTATATTCAAGAAAAATAAAATCTCCATTAATTTCCAGTAGACATTTCAGGGAACAGTTATGGCTTTATTTTATTCAGCAATATAGCCTTCAAAAGTATTATTTATATAACATGCATCCACACATGCATGCGCGCACGCGAAAACACACACACACACACACACAGAATATCCGTAATAGCCTATGTCATAGTTAAATATACTCAGGAGGAAGAGGTGTGAGAGATCTTTGTTTTGATATTTCTAGTTCACCTAAGCCTGATTTATTTTTCCTTAAGCGATTTTATCACATTTACTTCCTATAACTCAAATTCTTTGTACAGTAATACCAGAATTAAATAACTTTCTAAACACATACACTGGTATTTCTTATACAACAGACACCAAGACTCGATAGTCAGAAAGCTGTCTTACATGGGACAATTCATTATAAATTTAATTGCACTAATTCACAATTCATTAATATCATGAATGGGAAAGAAATGATAAATCAAATTCTTTCAGTTGCTGTCACCATCTGGAAAATTCACAGAATGACCTTTATTTACTAGATATGACAGTGTTCACTGTCTCTGCAGCTAATGCAATTTCACATTTTTAGAGTGATAGCTCTTAAAAAAAAGTAATAGTCATCTTATAAAAATTAACTTATAAAGCTATTTCATAAGCCAACCATGCCCAACACTGAAAAGGAATATTTCAAACTAAAATACAGTATAATCTTTTATTTACTCCAAAACTTAAAGCCTTAGTGAGTAACAGAGAATTCCATGACAAGTCTTTCTATTCTTAGAGGAAAATGGTTTTCCAAGGCACAATATTTTGTTTTTATTAGTAAGGCATGCAGCTGTATTATTTGTACTTGTGCCCAATATTCAGTACATGTTCAAATTACTTTTAAAAAATGGCAATTCATATCTAAGACTAAACAAACATGTCACAATAATGACAACTGGGGCATAAGTATAAAACTGAGCTACATTTATCCTAGAAAAGAATGCCTAAACTGAAAATAACTTTGCTTATAGGATGACCAGTATTTACACTGAACTCTAACAAACATGATTTTTTAAATGTCAAACAATGACTTCCCAGAGATTTGGCAACATGACATAAGTATTATGATGTTATTCCATTACAAAGCAGCTCTTCACGCTTTCAGTTGTGCATTTAAACTCTTGATGAAACCTCATCTGTCCACTCAAATCAGAGGAAATACACTGCACAGGAAACGAGGCTGCAGCTTATTGATCCAGCAGTACAAGGCTGACTTTCTCCCTGTGGAATGTTTAGACAGGTTATGTCGGAATAAAAGGCAAAGGTTAGGATGCAAACCCCTTCTCATTTCCTGAGGATGGGCTCCGTAACTGTGAAACCTGCATTTCCAAACGTACATACGCCTTTCACCAAGGCCCAGGGACTATCAGAATAGGAAGAGAGTAATAACGATGCTGCTCAAGACAAAACTCAACAAATACAAACTCCTCAAGTATTCTGCTCCAATAAGAACCAAACAGTAAAGAATTTTAAAGATCACAGACTATTAGCTGAGAAGCAGCTTAGAGTTCGCAACATCACCTTGTTTTTCCAGAGGCCAATCTCTAGGGCCTTGGTATGGAGATTTTATAGGATGTAGCAATTTTCCATAGTGCAGACACATTCTGTGCTTGCTTAGTGGAGACTCTACCCCACTCTCCAAAGGAAATGTTACTGCCTTTAAATAAACATATTCCTTCCTTTTAAAGTCTGACAGGGTCATGTCAAAAGGACATGAGTGCCACTTGAAAGGGGGCTCCCTCTGGCCAAAGTCTGGACAATCTGAACATCAAAAAGAAAGACTTACAATTGACAGAAATACACTGAACATATAAAAATACGTAAATCAATAATTATACTCAGAAAAGGAATGACAAACAACGTAAGTATTTTAACAATAGTTTATCCTCAAATCTGGTAAAGGGATAAATTAAGCATTCATCCTGCATTTCAAATAAGAAACTGTACACTTCATGGTAATCAAATAACCCACAGTGATAAGCAAAAGCTATTTTTCAGAAAAACAGAAAATTTCCTGCCAATAAAATTAGAGGAATTAAAAATTAAATTGTATAGAATTTTAAATGCAATTTTTTTTGGGGGGTGTGCATGGTCCAGGAATCAAACCTGCGTCTCCTGCATGCAAGGCGCGCGCTCTAGCACAGAGCCCCTGCGCCCCCTAAACACTGTTTTAAATCCCATTTATCACCATGTTGCCACTTCTAAGGCAACGGATTCAGGAAAGGATCATCGACGGGCACTAACATTAACAGGCAAAAGACCAACAAAAAGCAGACATTTGCATGGTGTGACCCCTTCCCCCTCACAGGCCACACAGGGAAAACAATCCACCGTGGCAGACCTGGGGCACCTCCGCGCACTGAACTCCCAGTGCAGGAACGGCTCCCGACAGCACAGCACGAGGCGAACACTCTGCTCGTTAAATACTCCTGCCAACAACTGTATAAAATCAAGTCTTCAAACCTAAATCTAGTTCAAAGGAAATTCAGAGACTAGATAAACAAGTTAACCACCTCAAGACAATCAGACAAGCCCAGATGGGAAGACACGGCCAGGCGTCAGACGGCATCTTCCATCCTCTGGGACATCATGTCATGGAAAGGAGAGGCGAAGAGCGAGTTCAGGGCATCAGAGACTGCGTGACAGCCCCGTGACCGAACGCAGCGCGCGTCCTGGACAGGCTCCGGGTCTGACAGAAGAGCTGCAAGAGTCCTCATGGAGATGCTGGGGGAATTCTAACACAGACTGGGAATCAGATGCTATTAGACAGTCACGGCCAACTGGTAGGTACAGCAGTGCTCTGGTGTATGGGAAACTGCTCACATTTTTTACAAATGTGTAATAAAGAACTTAGGGCTAAAATGTCATAAGTCCATAATTTATTTAAAATTACTTCAGGGAAAAAAATGGGAAAAGTTTACGAAAGTTAAAAAAAAAAAAAGGGACTCCATATGAAACCATGTATCTAGAGGTCCCTCACTAACGGCTGCTAAAAGGCCTGGGTAAAAACCTGATATGAAACATCGTAATGGACGGACCAGTGAGGCTGAAAACACCTGCCCTCCACTGAACCATCCTCACTTCAAAAGGGCCGCGCAGGAGCCGAGCGTGGTGAGATGCGACAATAAACACCAACCAACACCCAGGAAGGACATGTCCTCCTCTCCCCTCCCTCCAAAAAGACCCCCTGCCCCGAGCCCAACCAAGCCTACCAGTTCACAAGAAACCCAGGAGAGAGAAGCTAAGCGCCATCCCGGGAGCGCAACCAGAGTCCAGAGCGGGGAACTCTGCAGGCAGACGACACGGTGTGGTCAACAGGCAAGTGAAAAGGCCAGGAGGGGAAGCTAGGCATTAGGACGGAGAAGAGGAGAAGAGGCACGCCAGCCAAAGGGAACACGCAGTCCCAGCTGCGCCCAGCCTGGATAAACCATCTGCACAGACGTTCATCAAACAACCAGGGAAAGGCAAACACTCGATATTTGGAGATATTAAGGAATATCTAAGTGTTTTAGATGTGAAAACGGTACTGTGGCTTTATTTTTTAGTTTTTTTTTTCAATATGGAACACTTCATCAATTTGGGTGTCATCCTTGCTCAGGGGCCATGCTAATCTCCGCATCATTCCAATTTTAGTGTACGTGATGTGGCTTTGTTTGAAAAAGCCCTCGCCAGCACAGAACGCGCAGAGCAGCCAACGTCCTAGAACAGGCAGCGTGAGCAAGGAGGGTGGGCTGGAGGGGTGAGGGAGCCGGCCACCTCCATGGAGGAGCAGGGTGTCTTAGTGGACCACATCTTACAGCTTCCATTACTAAACGACAAACACAACTACAACTACGAAGGCAGGGAACAGGGCCTATTTACAGAATTCCTCACCTCACCCAGACTCTTCCCCACCTACTACCTAACAAAAATGAACACCAACCAAAATTAAATTAGCAAAAGATCTGCCAGTACTGACCAAAGAAAGAGAAAACATGTTAACACCCATGCCATAAACGCAAGAACAAATGAAGATTATGTGAGTGCAGCTGCTTTTCGCTTCCCAGAAAACATTCGAAAGGTCGGGGCGGGGGAGACAATGGGTGCTCATTATACTACCTTCTCTATTTATATGGCATTTGAAAATTTTCATAATAAAATTTAAAAAACACTAAATATTCTTCAAAGTATCACTGCAGAGCACATCAATTTGATTTCCCACACACATCAGCTGCTTCCTCACTTTTCACTTCCCCACACGTATTTGTTGCCTTCTCTACTGCCATCTTCCCACTTTCCTCTTAATTCCAACTGCCAAGGAAGAATGGGGAAAAGTAGTCACTAACAACTCTACTTACTGGGTGGGAAACTTCACTAACAGACCCGAAATGTTTCTATTATCATACTACAAAAATCAAGACTGATTTTACTGTAAAATGTTTCATTTAGCTGAAAAATTGGTTTGTGGTCTGTAGAAATCACTAAAGCAGCTGCTTTCTCCCTTTGTTTTTTGGAAGTGAAGTTAGACTAAAACTCTTGTGTAATTTGTATTTGGATGTAGTGTTTGAAGGGGATTATTATCTTCCCAAATTTCTAAGTGGTTCCATCTGTTTTCATAGGAAATTTGGCTTAGGATGATTTCAGAAAATGAACTAAGAAATCCAAATGTCTTTTTGATTAGCTTTGGTATAGCCCGTGAATGGTTTAGGAAAACACAGAACCCACAAAGTAGGGTGTCTGGTGGGGGGGGGTGACCTGAAGCTGATGAAACGCTCTTTATGGAGCCCCCAGCAGACAGGAGACACAGGGGACCGAGGAACACGCCGAACAGCACTAGAGGGGCGAAGCCAGCAAAACACAAACTGGAAAACGCTAGAAGGCCACAACCCAACCCCTTCAAAGAAATAAACTGGAAGGATAAACAGGAGAGAGACCGTAGGAATCTGTAGTAAAGAGAATGGAAGTATCACTAACTGCAATGTGTACACCTGATTTGCATCCTGACTCAAAAACTGAGAAAAAAAGACAACTGGAAAAGCGAACAGTGAGTATCTCACGACATTACGGACTCACTGTTAACAAGGCGTCGTGGCTGCTGAGAGCCTCATTTTCCAGAGACACAGCCTGTGACATTTACCAGGGCCCCGGGATTCGCTTCAAGCTCACACAGCGGGGGCTGAATGGAAGCAGCCCAGAGAAAACGAGCCTGGGCACGCGCTGATGACCACTAGGGCCAGGGGACAGAGTGTGGTGGGAAAGGGAGTCACTACACTGTTCAGTTCACTTTTGTACACACTTGCAACTTACCAAAATGAAGCTTTTTTGTAAAAACAATTTGAAGAGCATGTAGAGTTTTATTAAGAATATTTCACACTGTATTTAAACAAATCTGTCTATAAAATGATTAAGCTCAGCAGGCAGGGACTGGAGAAATGGGTCACCTCTTCAGAGACCTCTGGCCAAATCTCCAGACTCCAAACCAGAGGTCTCTCCATGTCCCATGCACCAGAGAAGACGAGATTTATCTTCATTCAGCCACAAACTCACCCTGTGGCCTTATACAAGTCACCTCCTTTCTATGGGGTCAATTTCATTTTCTGTAAAATGGGCGCATAGAATTAAATTACTTCTAAGTTCCCTCATACCTATAACCGCCCCCCCCCCCTTCTATTAAGCCATTCACCACACATCTCTCTGTTTACTCAAGGTTGGAAAGCACCTCCGACAGCCCTCGCAGAACTCACTACAGGGCAGCGCCACTGAGCAGGTCAGGAAGGAACGTGATGAGGGCCGCAGGCAGCTTCCACACCCTGCCCTGAGGCTGCACAGCCCCACTCACCCAACAAGGCAACACTGTCTGTCGAGGGGAGGGTGACTTCTGGGCTGGGTTATAGGAAGCCCTGTGCTTTCCTACTGGGCCTGCTGGTCACTCCCTGAAGGGGTCAGCTGCCACGCTGTGGGACACTCAAGCAGTCCAGGATGAGCTCGCAGGGAGAGGTACCAAGGGGACTGTCCGCGGCCGGCACCAGCCTCCCCCTATGCAAGCGAGCCAGCCTGGGAGCCAACCTGCTGGCCCTGGCCACTTCGGGCCAGCGTCCTAACAACCTGGCCACTTCGGGGCTGCATCCTAACGACCTGGCCACTTCGGGGCTGAGTCCTAACGACCTGCCCAGCTTCAGGGCTACATCCTAATGAGAAACTCGGCATCAGGACCACCAGGCAAGCCACTCAGGAAATCCTGACCCACACAAACTGTGATAACAAATGCTCATTGTGGTTTAGCTTTGGAGTAATTTGTTACACGGCATTAGAGACCTAATACAGCCTTTTAAAAAAACTACATGATTCATATGCTATGAAATTAGAAATTCTGATAAAGGTAATAATAGCAATAGGATTGTTATATATTTTTATTATTCTAAACACTCAACTGCTTTCAAATAAATATCTACCACTCGTCATGAAGGCTGTATGAGGTAAGCAGGAACCGTGAGAGTTAAACCCTTTTCTAGCTGCCTGGCACGTTTGCCTTTTGGTTTTAAATTCCAATAGGTTTGGGCAGACACGTTCAGGCTGTGGGCAGGCAGCCTATCGTCCCTCTTTGCACTGCTGTCTGTAGTGGGGAAGTCACACCCGCCCAGCCTGCCCTGCGGCGGGAGAGCGCTGTGGGCAGCGGGTCCCGCCTGCTCCCCATCTCTGCCCCTGCCCAGCGGCCCCTCTCGCTCTCCTCTGACCACACTGGCTTCCCAGCTATTTAAGCTATTTCTGTTCACAAAACTAGAGTTTAGTAAACAGTTACGGACTACAGGTAGATTAAGAAGAAAGAGAAAGGGCTTTCTTATCTAGAAAATGGAACATTAAAATGAGATCAACAAAAAATGGAAATGTTTGACTTTAAAAAGTCAGATGGTTGGAAATATTTTTAAATAGTGGCAAATTCAGAATAAATCATTTTTCATCTTTAAATAACTTTAATCCATTTAGTTTCAGCGGGTCACAAAATGGGAACCGTAAAACCTTAGACCCGGAAGCAACCTTGGTGGTCAATGTCCCCCGTGGCGCCCAGCGACCTGTTCCCGCCTCCCAGCCTCGGGCCCGGGGGCCCCCAACCCTGGGAGAGCACCCCTCACCGCAGCCCGCCACTCTCCACTTGCTCCAAGTCCACAGGTTCGCTTACCAAACAGGAAGTGTCCCCTTTCCAATACTGAAAACAAATCAGCAAATTGCTGAGTGGCATTTTTCTCAGCATTAACAAACAGAGAAGACAGTCTCCGAGTCTCCGAGCATGCTGCACAGGGTAAATCTAAGTCACCTGTAAAACCGTTCATGCTGTTCCCTCCACAGGACAGCAGGGAGCTGCCCGCAGCCACCCACACAACCCATGGGCCTCCCTGGGGGCCCTGACGCCCTCCCCAGCACAGCTGCTAACAAGCCACTGTGTCACCAAACCTCTGCTCTCACCCTGTGCCATGTCTCTGTCCTGAACCGGCCCCCTTTGGGGGCGCTGGTCCCCATACCCTCCGGCCGCATGGGGACAACGCCTCTCCTGTCCCCGGTCCCTAACCCCCGTCGGACTCCAGCCTGGCTGGGGGAGCCCAGCCCTCGTAGACCTGGGCTGAGCACCCTTCCTCGGACAGGAGCTGCCGCTGCGCCTGCTTCCACTCACCTCCACTTAACACAAACAGACACAGGGCACGCTGCAAACCCTTCCAGTTCAGACAACACCTTTTGTCTAAAAATGAACAAAACAGTCCTTGTCAACCCAGAGTAAGGGATTACAGCCCCCGTTCTGCAGGAAATACTCACATATTCCTTTAAAAACTCCCTTTGAGATACAGACAGGTATTCTTCTAAGACACACAAGGATCGGTGCTCAGGAGACCTGGCCTGGAAAGAGGCGGGAGCTGACCACGACGATGAAGTCCCGGGAGGGCTATGGACCAAGGCCGTGACAGAGGCTGACCCACAGGGGCAGGCAGAGGAAAGGGGCCTGCAAGGGCAGGAGGCAGAGCAAAGGGCCCTGACCAGTCAGGAAGGCATTCCACAGACCACGTGGACGGAGGGCCGACAACATGGAAAACAGCAGAGGTACCCAGGCCACCGATTCCTCACCAGGAGCGCCAAGCCCCGGGAGACCACATGCCTTGGGGAAGAGCTGAGGCACGAAGGCGCCCACTCCTCTCCAGAGATGCTCCACTCGGAAAGAAGGCCAAGGCGTCACGCACTGTTTCAGAAACCATCCCACTCTAAACTCAATTTCTCCTGTGCTCTTTCAAGGAGCTTATAATCAAGTGGACTTGTTCTACAAATGTCATCTTGTTGATTTCAACCCCTCTTGTAGCTAACAAGATGATTTGCACATAGCTTTTTAGGTTTCCCTACAAACTTGGATGAAATCTTGTTCATCTCATTAGCAGTGCTTGCTTGTTATCATGAAATCACACCAAAAATCTTGAACAGATGACCAATTCCAGTAAACACGGCCACAGTCTTCCCTCCACATAGCAGCTTTTTTCCCAAAGTTGCTCTAAAGATATCACAAAGTTCTTTATCAAATGTTTCGCCAAAATCTTGTGTCTGTTTTTCCCACAAGAAAGGGCACTGTAAATCACTTTATCCACAAAAAGGAGACAAACAAATGAGGCACAGACATCCCCTTCAAGAATGAGGCCTCACTCAGGGCACCTGAGCTCCTAAAAGAAATCAGAGGCCCATGGCCGTGGCAGCCCACCCGAGCAGGCCGAGTAACGGGCTGACCAGACTGGACCTCGGGGAGAATCGTCCTGCGGCACCAGACCCTCTCTCCCAAGCTCAGATGGCCATTTTCTTTCTACCCTCTCCTTTCCACACAGAAAGGGGAGGAAACGTTACCAGGTACCTGGTTTGTAAAAATTCCAGTCATTTCAGACTCAGGACAAACTCATAAGGCCTCCACCTCGCAGGACGGAGCAAGGACAGCCTACGTCACAGTGACACGCAGGCTCCAAGGCCGTCCACAGAGGACAGCGGTGCTGACCGCCAGCGGCTCAAGAAGGGTCAGCCGCAGCGATGCCTCTGTGACCCGTCAACATTCCGATGACCTCACATTCCGTGTGAAAACCAGCTTGCTACCTGCCCCCACTTCTAAGCCCCTCCCCACTTATAAGAAAGCCAAGCAAAGGGCTCCAGGAGAATCTCATAAAGTTTTCAAGTTTTTGAATGGAAACTGCCCTCCAGTGAGCAACTTATATCCAAACACAACAGCGAGGTCCAGGTTCTGACTGGAGAGTTACCTGCGGAGAGGCGGCCGGAGGGACGGGTTACAGGAGGCATCTGCTCGCCGCCTTAGGGCGGACGTGTTCAGTGGTTGCAACCGCAGGGCTCTAGAGCCGCACGGCTGTGCTCAAATCCCCACCGTCCCTAGTGGAGCGGCCTGCGGTCAAACCCCCACCGCCCCTAGTGGAGCGGCCTGGGGTCAAACCCCCACTGCCCCTAGTGGAGCGGCCTGGGGTCAAACCCCCACTGCCCCTAGTGGAGCGGCCTTAAGCAAGTGGTTTGGCCTTGCTGGGCCTCAGTTTTCTCATCAGCAAACACAGGGTCAGAGAACCTCCTGCACAGGTTACCCTGGAAGTAAAGGAGTACGTAGAAGTAAAAGAATGTATGGAGCAGTGCCGGAGATATAGCAAGGATGCAAGAAATGTTATCTATTAACATTTCTTCTAATTCAATATTTAGCATCTGTAAGAAAATATTGTAAATAATTATATCTTAACTAAAAATACAAATTAAAGCACAAACGATCACCAATATAAAAGTCCTGCCTGTTCAAGCACACTCACTGCACTCCCCCTGACATGACTCCCAGGGGTGTGGACCTTCCTGGCAACGTGGGGCAGAGATCCTAGAATGAGCTGAGACTCAGCATCAAGGGATTGAGAAAACCTTCTCGAAAGAAAGGGGGAAGAGTGAAATGAGACAAAGTGTCAATGGCTGAGAGATTCCAAATGGAGTCGAGAGGTTATCCTGGAGGTTATTCTTACGCATTAAATAGATACCACCTTTTACTTAAGGTATATTAGAGAGGCTGGAGGGAAGTGCCTGAAACCGCAGAGCTGTGTTCCAGTAACCTTGATTCTTTAGGATGATTACAGGATATGGTTTTCGCAAAGGGACTGAGATTGTGAAAACCTTCTTCTGATGCTCCTTTTATCCACACTATAGACAGATGAGTAAAAAATATGGATTAAAAATAAACAAACAAATAGGGCGAACAAATGTTAAAACAGATTGGGTAGAGGGAAATACTAGTGGTCAATGAGAGGGAGGGAAATGTATGGGTTTTTCCTTTTTCCTTTTATTTCTTTTTCTGGAGTGATGTACGTGTTCTGAGAAACGAGCATGGTGATGCATACACAACTGTGTGACGACACTGTGAGCCATCGACTGCACACCAAGTGTGGGACGTGCAAACATTAAGAATGTTCGTGTTTGTATGCTGATTGGCTTTATTAAAAAAAAAAGTCCCGTCTGTTAATCAGGAGAAACACTTCAGCGTGAATGAATGTCCGCTTCATCTACAAATGCAGTGTTTTTACCAACTGACTTTAAACAGTGTCTGGTCAGGGCCTAAGGCACGCACTTCTCTCTCTACACTGCCAGAACCATGCATATGGTGAGCTGCTTTGATTTTTATAATAGCTGTGTAGTCCCATTAAAATTCAGTCAGTAATAAAAATAAAAAATGTTTCCTTTGGTTTAATTCCCACACATTGCCTTTAAACTATGCTATGCAAAAAAAGGAAAGGAAAAAATCCAAGAACATTAAAATTTACCATAAACATAGACAGGAGTCATGGAAAAAAATTTAGAGCATCCACATAACCTCAAGAAAATTCTGGAATTTTAAGACCAGTTTGGATTTGGTTTAGAAGTCAGGTTTTTTGTTGTGGTTTTCTCGTTTGAGAGCACTGGCTAGAGTATTCCCTCCATCCATAATGCTGCAGTTAGGAATACTGCTTCCAGTGCCCAAAACAGTACTGTTGTTTATTCCAAAACCATGACAACTGAGTATGTCATACGTGAACTAATTTCTGTAATTCTACAAAATCAGTAATAAACCTGCACTTTATTTTGGCGTCCAAGACGTACATGCCAAGAAAAAGCGAGGAGAGGCCTCCCTTCCCTCACGAATGCAATTACACGGCGTCTGGGATGGCTTCAGAACCACGTGGACTGGGGGGTCAGGGAGCGAGGGGCCAGTGGCAGGACAGAGACGGCCACAGTGCTGACAGCGGACGCCAGGGGCCTCTTCGGGCTTACCACAGCACTACTCTGCTCACCACATACTCTCTTTACTTCATGTACTCCACAGGAAAAGGGCTGAAACAGGAAAACACTTTTCTGTAAGTGACAATGGCACACACAAAAACCACTTCGCTATAAACTCCAATACGGCCACCATGGTCTGTACACAGCCAAGCGTCCACAGCATGTTCTAGAAGCCCTGGCACCGCCTGAGCGGGGCCGCCAGCCCACCTGCCCCCACTCGCACCCACAGCCGAGGAGCCCACGGCAAGGCCGCACACTTAAGGCCTTCACATACTTTTATTTCCCTGCTGGTGGGCGGGAGACCAGAGGGAGGAAAGGACTCGCGTTCCCACGTGCACATAACTTAAAACAGGCCGTCCTGGCACCGAGTAACAAAGCCCCGGCTTCACAAGCGTTGAGTTTCAGCTGCTCTGGCCACAAGCTCACGGACGAGCCCTGCGGCAGGCCCAGCCCACTACCGGGCCCCCCAACCTGTCCCATGACCGACGTTTATCCACTCTATTAAAAGAGAAAGGCTTTCCCTTTTCCACAAGAGAAATGGATTAATGAAAACTTTTCAAGGGAGATGTTCATTCAGCAGCCTTTCTAGGAGGCAGAAGCAGAGTAAGAAGTTCAACAGAAACCACTGGGGGAGGTAAAAGATGATCGAATGAAAATGGGCTCCAGAAACGAGGTTGACAGAGAACCACTGTCAGGCACACGACCTCTGCCACCTCTGCTTTTCAGACACTCGTGAAATCATGTGGCATCGCCGTCCAATAATCCCATGGGACTTCTACTTCCTCAGTTTTCTCAACAGTATTTCAAAATGTTCACACTTTAATTGACTTATTTTTGGAAGATCTAGCTGTGTCCACCTTCAGGGCTTAAGATACAAACATAAAAACCACAGGACACCCTTTAGCTACAAAACTTGGCAGGTTTCCTGGGATCTCCGAGAAAACCTCCGCTGGAAGCTCCAGTGACAGCAAAGGAACAGAGAGGACACAAGGAGACACAGGCGGGCAGGCCACCCCCGGGGGGCCCACGGCGGGCAGGCCAGATGCTGTGCGTGCCAGGGAGGCTGCTGCTCCGCATGCACACACCTGCAAAACTTGTCTTTACTGCGCATTTTCAAATCCAGTTTGAGCTACTTTTTTAAGATTTGTGTTTCTGTTGAACTAATCCCTGAGACATCACAGGAAGAGAGAATAACGCACTTACTCAGCTCTTCCTGGGCGCCACATCCTTACTCAGCGTCCTTACTGCAGCCGCCATCGCCTGACCTTTAGGCTTTGCCCCTCTCTGTAACTGAAGTTCGAGACCAGTTTTATTATGGCTGCAGTCCTTACAAATGTGAGTTCCACAGTGTTCTAGTTTGCCGGCTGCTGGAACGTAACATACCAGAAACAGAATGGCTTTTAAAAAGGGGAATTTAGTAAGTTGCTAGTTTACAGTTCTAAGGCCAAGAAAATATCCCACTTAAAACTAGTCTATAGAAATGTCCAATCTAAGGCATCCAGAAAGATACCTTGGTTCAAGCAGGTCGATGAAGTTCAGGGTTTCTCTCTCATCTGGAAGGGCACATGGCGAACGCGGCATCATCTGCTGGCTTTCTCTCCTGGCTTCCTGTTTCATGAAGCTCCCCGAGAGGCGTTTTCCTTTTTCATCTCCAAAGGTCGCTGGCTGGTAGACTCTGCTTCTCATGGCTATGTCATTCTGCTCTGCTCTCTCTTTCATTCTCCAAAATGTTTCCTCTTTTATAGGACTTCAGAAACTAATCAAGACCCACCCAAATGGGTGGAGACATGTCATCACCTAATCCAGCTTAACAGCCACTCTTGATTAAATCACATCTCCAGGGAGATGGTCTAATTACAGTTTCAAACATTCAGTACTGAATAGGGATTAGAAGAAACGGCTGCCTTTACAAAATGGGATTAGGATTAAAACATGACTTTTCTAGGGTACATACATCCTTTCAAAACAGCACACACAGTAATCTTGGAAATTTTATTTTTATCAATTTAAAACCTTAAATATGGAGGGTTAAACATGAGTTAATTTCTGCTCCCTCCCCAAACCCCACTAAAATGATAGGAAATTTTAAAAAAATTTTAAAACCCACAAAAACAAAAAATGGAGGGGACAGGCAGCAGATGACATACATTTCGAAGACGGAAAGCACAAATTAACTGACTATAACAGAGCAGAGAAAGCTGAAAGTGGACCCCTGCTCAGGTAGGGCCTACGTGATGCACACCTGTCCTGAGAAGCCCTGAGAGCCTTCTCACCTGCAGGCTCCAGGCACCTGCAGGGCTGGTGAGAGCACGGTACACACCTGTCCTGAGAAGCCCTGAGAGCCTTCTCACCTGCAGGCTCCCAGTACCTGCAGGCCCATGAGAGTGGAGATGGAAACAGAGGACTGGCCGAAGCCAAGTAGAGGAATGCCAACTCCCTTCACACACACTTGGAGATCCCCTCTTCAACCCTCTGGAGCAGAGACAGGAGGTTTACTCTCTACAGAAACTGAAGGACGGCCCTGAGCACAGAGACCCCAAGAGAGCAGAGGAGAGATGCCACACACAGCAAACAGGGAGGGTCAACCGCTCTGTCCACCAACATTCACAGAATGCCAACTGGGGATACTGGAGTACACAGAGCAGACAAAAATACGTGCTTCCTCGCAGCTTACCTTCCAATGGGGGGAGAGTCAATAAACAAAAGGTAAATTAAATAGCGTATCAGATGGTAAGAAAACATACTGAGGATGGAAAAGACGCTGGGTTAGGGCGTGCTGGAACAGGGCTGGAGGGGGGGGCTGCCATCTTAACAAATGTTCATGGAAGGAGCCATGGTTGGGTTCATGTGGCAACCTGGCCACGGCGCCCAGTTGTCTGGTCAAGCTAGCACCAGCCTCATTGTTACTGTGAGGACATTTCACGGATTTATACCATCAGTAGGCTGACTGCATCTACGGCTGATCATCTACCATCACCTAAGGACACTGCCATCCGTGAGAGCCATCTCCTCCAGTCAGCTGCAGGTTTAAGGGAGAAGTGATGATTTCAGCAGTCTGAAGAGGGACGTGATCTCTGCTTCAGCTGTGGAGCTTCTCCTGGAGGAATGCACCAAAAACCTTCACTGGAGTGCCAGCTTGCAGCCTGCCCTTCGGAATTTGGACTCATGTATCCCCACGGCACAAGAGACACTTCTATAGGCTCACAGCATTTCCAGCGTCTCCTGTTGGTTGTTTCCTGGAGAGCCCTGACGAACACAGCAGCGCCCTGGCCAGGGGTACGGTCAGCACCGCAGGCCGACAGAGAGCAGGTACAAAAGGGCTCTGCAGGGGCAGGGCTGGAGATGCCATGCACATGAAAAAAAGAAAAGCATGCTTCCAAAGAGGAAAATTCAGTAACCACGGAGAACTCTGAAAATGGGGGGGGGGGGGGGGATCAGAAGAGGAATTTGAAGAAAATATAGAAAAAATCCCCCGTCCCCCCCAAAAAAAAAGACAAAGAGATAGTATCAGAGAAAAAAAAGTAAAATTAGAGGGTCAATCTGGGAAATTCAACAACCTAATAATGGGAGTTCCAGAAAGAACAGAGAACTGAGGGGGTAATTATCAGAGAAAAGAAGAAACTTTCTGAATGACAAGAGTTTCCAAGTAGAAAGGACCCAGCAGAATCAAGAAACTTCAAATCACCAAGCTCAAAAAGGAAGTCCTCAATGCCTCTACCAACAGCAAAACAGCCATGCAGCAGCGGAAACCAGAGAGGGCTCAGGGGCAACGCGGAGACGCTGGATGGAGAAGGCCTTCCAGATTCTCAGGAGTAACTATCAAAAACTTAAAGTTCTCTACCCAACCAAACTATAACAGCAACCCAACAGAGTAGAAAAAGACATTTTTAAGACATGCAAGGCTTCAAGACATTCACCTGCCATTCACACTTCCTGGGAAACTCCTTCTGGAGGACGTGTTCATCTCACGAAGAGCTAAATCACACGAGACCCGGAGCCCAGAATCAGGCACCACCCTCAAGCGAGACCAAGGCGTTCCCAGGACACAACGCTGCATGGCAGGCCTAGAAACAACCCAGCCCAGGGCAGGACAGACAGCCCGGGAAGGACGCCTCCAAGAAAAATAATCACAAAAACAGGAACCATGACATTACTCTGTTTGGCCCTACTGGCAGGAATGTAATAGTTTTCAGGATGAAACAAACTTTCTTGTGAAAGACAGTAAATGGAATCAAAGCCCCTGATAGGGCTCAGCTGTCGGCACACGCGGGAAGCCTGGGGGAGCAAGGTGTGGGTGTCTGTACGAGAAGCACGAGGAAGTGATGAAGAAAGCAAACTCCACCTTCCACAGTGAAAAGGCAAAGCGTATCATTTATGGGAAATGGGAAAAATCAAGAAAATCATGTTATTTAGAGACCAAAAAAAAAAAAAAAAACACCAGAAAATAGAGATCATTTAAACAACCCATGCACAGAGGGCCCAGAGTGGAAGCAAGGGCTTGTAATTCTGTATGGCTTGGTGTGGGGCCTGAACACTTCCCAAGTGTGTGTGAGCAGATAACTGAAAAGCACTGGCAGGGTCCCTTGAGGAACAAGAAAGAAAATACCGAACTGTTGTTTTGCTACTGGGTAAGCCCCAGATACTGTGTCAAACATTAGGGACATCCAAATTTAACAGGCCAAGCCCCTGATCTTGAGACTTGCTCTTGTGAAGCTTATGGAGAGGTTTAGCCTACCTATGGGTATGCCTAAGAGTTACATCTGGAGGACCTCTGTTGTTGCTCAGATGTGGCCTCAGTCTCTCTAAGCCCAACTCTGCAAGTGAAATCATTGCCCTCCCCCCTGTGTGGGACATGACATCCAGGGGTGAAAATCTCCCTGGCAGCATGGAAGATGACTCCCAGGGATGAGTTCAGCCCTGGCACCATGGGATCGACAACTCCATCCTGACCAAAAGGGAGAAAAGAAGTGTAATTATAAAGTATCAGTGGCAGAGAGAGGTCAAATCGAGCAGAGGCTACTCTGGGGGCTGCTCTTGGGCAAGCTTCAGTTATATATTGCTACCTATCATAGCTTGCCAACCCCAACCAAAACCATTCCAGCCAATCCTAAAGAACAAACACCTAGGGCAATATATAAGATTCCACAAGGGTTCCATGCACCAGAGTAACTTTCCAGAAACCTACAACCTCCAGATGGGTCCCTGGACCAGATAAATCCTGAAATGCAGAGGCCAGCCTTTCCAGAATATCAGATAGTTCCATCTCCCTACCCCATACGAGTGACAGCCCCTTCCAACATGAAAAAGTTAGAATGGCCATAGCCCAAACACCCCTAAAGAGAGGAAGAGAAAGAGCAAACATGATGGTAGAGTTATACAGAGAAGGTAAGGTTTAACAAATGAGTATGACTGCCTAATCATTAAATTGATATTTCTTTTAGTGTCCAGTATCTTAGAGCACTTAGAAGTAAGAACCCAAAATTGTACAATTGTAACCCATATCAAAGTCTGAAATCTGTTCTACAACTAATTATTGCAGTGTGCTTTGAAATTTATTGTTTTGTATATATGTTATTTTTCACACATACATACACACACACAGGGGAAAAAAAACACCAGAAAATAAAACCAAAGTATTGAAAGCAATTGCCTCTGGAGAGAAGAAATCTGCCATAAAGTGGTTAGGGGAGGGTTTTGCTGCTTTTGTTTATAATCCCCATACAACTTTTTATACCATATAAGTACACTGGGGAATTCCATCTGTACTGCAAATGAAATTGCAAAAAGTATAAAACCACTTGAAAAACAAAGATGGAGTAGGGGAGGGGGCCGGAACCACATATTATTTTAATTTGTTTTATACTCTGATATATTTTCATGTTGAACAGTCAGACTGGAAACACAACACTAACATGAAAACAAGATCCAAGCTTGTCCCATGCCAGCATGATCGCAGAATCGCCCACCTAAAGGTGGTTCTCAGGTCTGCTTTAGAACTGCACCCCTACAAGAGGAATCAGAAGGCAGAATACAGCCAGGAAAGCAGGCCTGCCTTTCACAGAAGTGAAATACTGTAAATATCAAAACAGTCGTTCTAACACTATCAAACAATTACAGCAATAACTGGCCCTAAGAGTAGAAACGGGGGTTCAGCACCACACAAACCGCGTAACATTCAGCAATGTGTCTCCATGTGTCGTCTGTAAACATGCTGCCGGTGAGCTGCTGCTGGTTACCGCGGAAAGGACTGGAATGCGGGCGTCAGTGCACAAGGCAGGGCTGACCTGAGGTACGAGCCCCAGCCGCCAGCGTCCCTCCACCCTTCCCTGCTCACTCATCTTCACCCTCCTGGCCTCGCTCCATCCCTCACCAACGTACCGAGAGCAACTCCTACAGCGCACCTGTCCAGAGAGGTCAGGAGGGGACGCAGCAGGGGCTGGGAGACCGCCTGATGCTGTATAAAGTCAGCAAGACACTGTCAAACAGAAGCCAGTGCTTATGGAGTAATCACACCAAAAAACTAAAAAGAAAAAGTGAGAATTGGATCAAGTGTTTAGATCCAATCACCAATTTTCAGAAAATACAGAAGACAGAGGAGCAGGTTAAATAACACTACAGAGCTGAAAGCAACAAAATTCAGACTGTGGGAAACCCATACATAACAACCAATCAAGTTTCCTCAACAAATTTCCAAGAAAAAAAATAGACAGATGGGAATGACAGTTTACTAGTCATAAAAGACATCAATTTATCATAATGTGTGGATCTTAACTCAATCTTGATTCAAACAGGCTTTTCAATAAACTAGTACTTGAGGCAACTGGAAATCTGAATACCAAATGGGTAATGGGTATTTGATGGTATTAAGGAACTGGTTTTTTAAAATGTTAATGTGATGATGATACTGCAGTCATGCTTACAAAACAGTACTTGTCCTTTAGTGATATACACTAAAATATTAAATGACAAAACTTAAAAAACTTTAAAAAGCCAAATAACATACAAATAGGGTGTAGATGTGCCATGCTGGGATTTAATGCTCAGCTTCAGAGAACCTAGCAGTCCATTTATGAGCAATGGTCAAAGTGTACGAATGAATAGAAAGCGCCTTCCTAACACATACTGCCACGGGCCTACTGCGTGCCGGGAACTGACTCATGAGTCCCATGAATTATCACCCGTCCCTCTTTTCAAAGGGGAAGACAGAAAATGAGTGCTGGCCAGAGAGCAGGAAAACCCACTGCCTTTAAGGTCACACAGATGTCTTACTGCATCTTTTAACTGATATGTAGCAAAGGAGGTGCAAAATCAATAGTCCACATGGGCCAGATATCAAATGCAAATGAGCGAAACGGTCTCGAGGTAAAACAAAAGGAAGTGGAAGGGTCTGCAGCAGAGCGGAGGAGAGGAGGAGGCGCACTCAAAGGGGCATGAGCCGCCAAGCTCCGCGGGACGGGTGCCTGCAATGGAGCACTGCAGACAGCCTCCAATCACTCCAGAAAAGACAAAAATAAAGACGTTTACATAAAACCTTCTGATTTCTTAATGTCAGCAACTGATTTAAAATTAAAGCTCACTGTTAGGAGAACATATGTGTGCAGGTCTACTTCACATGCAAAAAAGAGGTGTGCTGGGCCTGCAAAGGTCACATTTCAATCAATGCCATATTGCAGAAATGTAAACATTATGAATAAAAATTCCACTCGCTAATAGCCTTCTTTCAGCAAGCTTACTCAAGTTATAGAGAGGAAGTTTAATATAGCATATGCATACAAATTTTACACTAAGACTCAGTTACCTCTGGCAACATAAAAAAAAAAAAGACTGCATTCTCTCCCCGTGTTATTGAAACCAGATCCCAACAGCTTTGCCATATATATGCTCCTTTGTGCACTACCAAAAAGGGTGCAGTTTTCTAAAAGTTCAAAAATTCTAAAGATACTGTACTAAAATTGATAAAAAATGGTTTTAACTTGTAATCAACACAGGAAATTAAAGTTTCATATCAAAGACTGTATTTCCACACAGATCATTTTTCCTGACCACTGCAAAAAAATTTTTTACTTACCACGAGCAACCCACTGTTTTTTCTTAGTCTAACAATTTTCACAGACGCCAAGCACAATGTAAAGCATTTTATAAGCATAAACTCATTTAATCCTCACATAATTCTGCAAGTTAGGTATGACTACTAACCCCACATTAAAGGTAAGGAAACTGAGGCTTTGAGAAATAATTTGACCAAAGTCACAGTGGCTTAAGTGGCAGTCTAACTAGCGTGAAAAAGTGCAGACTCGTTACTGAACCCTTCTGTTCAATATTTCCAATAAGAACCTGGTGAGGGAACAAAAGCACTCAAGTTCCCAGGTACAAGTACAAACAGCCACATTACATCAGAATTACATTTAACCCTGATAACTGGGCAAAAGGACTCCAAAAGGACTGAATGGAATTGAGTATAGTCAGGGAGGAGGGAAAAACCAATGAGGAAACTGCTACAGAGTAACAGAAAAAATTTTCTTAAAAGACTACCTCTCAAGACTCTGATTTCCCAACCTCAAGATTAGTAACTGAACAAGATCAGCAGGTCACCCTTTTCTGTCTCCCAAAACTCTTCAGAAAGCTACTCCAAAAAATATACACCATGCACGCACACACACTCACACACGCACACACACACACACTCACACATGTACACATCCACCCCCACACATACTCACACATGTACACCTCCACCCCCACACTCACACACGCACCCACACACACCCACACACACCCACTGTGCCATAAGGAAGGATTATGTGCCCTAGACTAGCCATGTTTTAACCCTGATACAATCTTGTAGGATTTGTTTAAATCTCTATTCAGTACTGTCGATGGGAATCTTTTAATTAGATTACCTCCGTGGCGATGTGACCCACCCAATTGTGGGTGTTAACCTTGGATTAGAGGGAGATGTGACTCCACCCATTCCAGGTGGGCCTTGATTAGTTTACTGGAATCCTTTAAAAGAAGAAGAGTTTTGGAGAGAGCAACAGAGCCACCGGAGGAGAGAGGAGAGAAGAGAGAGCCTCGAGACGGAGAGCCCAGGCGGCCAGAGACCTTTGGAGATGAAGAAGGAAAACGCCCCTGGGAGCTTCACAAAAGCAGAAGCCTGGAGAGAAAGCTGGCAGATGTCACCACGTTGACCATGAGCCTTTCCAGCCGAGAGAGAAACCCTGAACCCCATCGGCCTTTCTTGAGTGAAGGTAACCTCTTGTTTGGTGCCTTAATTCAGATATTTTTATAGACTTGCTTTAATTTGGACATTTTCACAGGTTTAGAGTTGCAAACTTGCAACTTAATAAATTCCCCCTTTTAAAAGGAATTCTGTTTCTGGTATATTGGACTCCGGCAGCTAGCACACTAGAATACACATATCCACACCCATACATACATAGCTACCCACACACTTTCACATATATACACATAAACACCCACACACTTACACATATATATACACACCATACACACACACCATCTCGGTCTCAGGCAGCTCACGAACCCGAGGCCCCCCCAGGCAACCTTCCCCACCAACGCCACCCTCCACCCCAGGTCAAGAGTCTGAACTAAGTGACCCCCAAGCTCCCTCTGGCCTCGAGGTGGGTGAATCCAAGGTGCAAAACAAGCAGCCTATCTGGACAAAATGGAAAAGGACCTACAGATTACAGCAGAGTGCAAATTACATTTTAACTTAATGCCTTCACGCTACGGGGAGATGTACAAATAGTGACAGAGCACCAGGAAACTGGAAAAGACGATTACACTCACACTGCTGCTACAAGGGTGTTGGGTCCAGCTCTGAAGCCCATCGGGGGGCCTGCAATCCCCAATTCCAACAGTGGAGAAGGCGCTCAGAGACTTGCTAATCAGATCTGTATGAGGTTATAAAAACCACAGTTGTCCTGAGAGGTATCATGAATCTGTACGCTTTTTAAAATTCCCTCACAAAGCCTGAGATGAGGTCACAAAAAGAGCAAAGCATGAGGAAACTGGCTTTTCCACGAAGGCATGAGATTCTGTTCGGATACGGTGAGCTCCCTGCTGGCCTGGGGTGTGGTCCTACAGTCAGGTGCAGTGACAAGATCACCGCTGACCCTTCGGGTGCCTGGCCCCACCTGCCATCAGAGAGGGCCCTCGACGCAAAACCTCAAGCCCGGACACCTAAACAAGCCTCACTTAAAAACCTCTCAGATCAGATGAAAAGAGAAATACTCGGGTGGCTGCCGTGGCTCAGCAGGCAGAGCTCCAACCTGCCGTGCTGGAGGTCTGGAGTTCAATCCCTGGTGTCTCCTGCCCATATGCAAATTAAAAAAAAAAAAGAGAGAGATACGTATTTTTTTACCATAAACCCTGCTGGGAGACCATCTATGCATGTTTAGAATTAAGGAAAAAAGTACCAAAATGAAGAGAAGTATCTGTGGTGAAAACATACTTCCATTTTAACAGCAACTGAGAATGTGAGACTTCAATCTTCTAAATAAAATCCAGAATCAGCAAGAATGCATAAATATATCATTGCTGCTTTGTGCAAAAACAGGTAGTTGTAAAGGTAAGCCAGAAAGGAAAGAAAGAAATCGTCCGTGATGTCAGCTAGAAATAACTGATAGTTGTAACTAGTAATTTTTTAGCTTTTTCTATAAAGGTTGTGCGATAATACGTGTATTTGCCGTCTGGAGTAACTCTGCATTGTTTATAGTTCGTAACTATTTGATGAGTTAACTCACTGTACCTTTGGTAATCTGTGGTGGCCCTTGCAGTGGGTACAAGGTGTAGATTCTTTGAACGTTGGTGTCGGCATTGTAGAAACTGGCGGCTCTTTCTGCGAAGTGTGGGGAATTTGCTTCTCTCTCCCCTGGATGGACATTATTCCCGTGTTTTGTGGGATCTGCGTGGTGGCTGGAAGGCACGTTTTTCATGTCTAGCAGGGTAGAGCATCTGTACATCATTTCTCCTAAATACCTAGTGTTGGGATAGCATTTATTTTAATGTTAATTTCAGTGGATTTCTGAATTTTTTCATTGAAGTGACAGCGTTTACTCCTTGGTATGGGAGTAGTCCCCGAATGATATATTTGACACCAACCTTTACAGCTACCTGTAATTTCTAAATAAACTGAGTATAATTCCTGATGTTAGGCATGGATTCCATTTTAGCTTTTAGTCTGGGGCACTGCCCAGGCAGAGAACCACAGAAATCGTACAAATATCAAGTTGCTGCTTTGTGCAAAAACATGGCATTCCCAAAGGATGCTGCTGGAATCTGTGGGGAATCATGTACAAAGCTTCTGCTAACTCAGGGCTTCCAAAGAGGCTGGGAATGTTTGTGTGCTGGAGAGAAGGGGCAAGCAGAGAGTGGATGTGCCCGACTCTGAAAGGCTGGGGCCTGAGAGTCCAGGATTCTATAAAAGGGTAGTAAACGCGGGTTTGGCTGGGATTGGTTGACCGCTGAGGCCAGCATAAACACCGACTGGAGGATTTTCGATCTGTGAGAATACTCAGTGGTTAGGCCACTGGAGACATTTCTAAATAAAGGTAGGGTTGGGGAGGTAGACACATCCCTTTGTTTTCTCAAAGTAAACACGATGGATTTTTAGAAATGCAAAATGTGACTGCCAGCTGTATTGGTCACTTGAAACTATTTCCTTATAAAAATACTAGCAGGTCATATTTTTCAAAAAAGTCCATACACAGTTTTTAAACAGATGACTTCAATTCAAAAAAAAAAGAAAAAGCCCACGCTTTCCTGTGGAAACAGAAACAAAGTCAAGCCTTCAAAACTATTTAGCCTTCTGCTATATAAAACATAAACCTCACATTCCTACAACTTTTGTAGTTCTCTAGCCACAGTAATGTGAGAGTGGTGATTTGGAGCAAAACCTGATGTTAAACATAACTATATGACATTACTAATTACACAGTAATTTTATCAATAAATATTTTGGTTAAGGACTACTTTGTCATCTTCACAAGTATTTTTAGTTGAAAGCAAGTGGTTGGATAATACACTTGGTCTTGGTTCTGATTTTTAAGAGTCTATTTTTAAATTCTGGAGATGTCTGACTTCAGAACTCATCCTTTGGAAAGGGTAAACCACAAGGCGTTACTTTGAGAAGCAAAGGACCCAAGGAACTCACAGAGCTGCCTCTCCAAGTGTAAGAGCAGCTATATGAATTTCCTTGCTTTATATCTGCGTAGCTATTTTTTGGGGTGGGCCTCCCTTCAGATGCCTCCCCTAAATCTGCAAATTTCCTTCTTTCTACTTGAAATTAAATTTCAGATTTAAAATTACATACCCAGCCGCTGTAAACTATCCCATAGCAGTTTAGGCTTTTTATAAAAATTAGCAATAATTTTAGCTTTGTGATTTCTTACATTGCTTTTAATCTTTTTTAAGCAACCCCCATCTAATTTAGAGGTCAAGAGTTTGCCATGGCTCGTTGCTCAACTCATCCATGTCTTCTCTCTCCAAGATTTTGCAATAGTGCTCCGGCTACTTGGACTTCTTTCCTAAGGAAGGACTTCTCTCAGGGCAGAAGCCGTCCCATCCCCTTACTCTACTCAACGGCTGTTGTCTGGGCACCCCTTCTGCACACAAGGCCACCTCTCACTGCAGCGGGAAGTCTGTCCAACATGTGAGGGAGGCAGGTAGGAGAGTATCAGCCCTCAGTCCACACCCCAGACCCCAGCCACCTCCACCGGAGGTCTCAGGCTGAACTGGAGGTTGCCCAGTGTGCCATCCACTGTGCCCCAAGGGCCTCAGCACAGCTCCAGCCTCCATTCCCGCAGACCTAGCACCCCAAGACCCTAAACACAGCTCCAGCCTGTGCTTCCTCAGCCCGAGCACAGAGACCCTAAGCACAGCTCCAGCCTGCATTCCTGCAGCCCCAGTACCCCAAGACCCTAAGCACAGCTTCAGCCTGCACTCCCACAGCCCT
>PVIY010021602.1:31553-42281 GCA_004026745.1 Myrmecophaga tridactyla | reverse complement strand
CTGGTCAGGTTCTGGTTGAAGGTCATATTACTCTGAGTCATAAAATTAGTGTCTTTATGGGGAGGCCGAGAGAACCTGCCTGGCACAAGTTTGGGATGGAAAGGGTGGTTACAACCCAAGTGGGTACCTGATGTTTCTCCCCTCTCCCCCTCCCCCTCCTACTTTGGCGCCCTCGCATTTTCTGACATCCGCATCCATCGCTCACCATTCCCACAAGTTTTTGCAGAGTGTACCCATCGGGGGTGGGGGAAACGGCCGCTGCCCTTGGTACCTTCCCCCTCTTGGGAGATTACTGCAGCCCTGCCGGTGCTCCGTGGTAAAAGTTTGAACGTGTCTGCAGAGCTTAATCAAATGCTAATTCCGTGTGGTGCAAGAATTTGCTGGAATCTGCAAGGGAGCTCCTGGCAGCAAGAAAATGCGTTGATTCACTCCCAAATCTGCTTTGCCCAAGCCGGGTGCGATTTAGAATGTAAAGCTGCATTAAATCACAAAGTGCTGTGTGGAGCACACAGCCATCCTTTGTGTCGTTAATGAAGGGAAAAACAGGGCTTTATTCTGAAGCTTTGTGTATAATCAGATGCCATGTTGTAAAGCTCTGGAAAACACACCAGAAATCATAATTGGGAGGAAATAAAAGGGTTAGTCCAAAACAGCATATGATTTAAATAAGAAGGCAAAAGAAACTGCCCCCAAGATTTGTGCGTTTCAAGAATCAACTTTTAATTCATTCGCAGAGAGATTACAGAAGGGGAGGAGCAGCCTTTAAAACAGTATGAAAAGCTAGTTTAGATGTAAATGAGAGATAATGGGCTTTTGCCGGGAAATAAGCAAGGGGGCCAAGTTTGTGCCCTCGGGAAGGACATCTTGGCATGCAAGTCTTCAAAGGCCTCTAGACCTGGAGGCCGCCGAGAATGCAGGCTTGGTTGCCTGGTGGACCTATCTCTGTCCCCTTCCTCTCTCTGGGGAGAGAGGAGAGGATCTGGGGCAAAAAGTCTGGTAACCAGCATTTATGGGAAGAAAGAAAGGTGCTGGCTGCCCATGATAGTCCCCAAGGATTCTGGGGTTGGCTGAGTGGGAGCGAGGTCTCGGGGAGCTTGATTGTTGCTTTAACACAGCAGATCTCCTTGGTGCGAACATTTTGAGGTCTCTAAGGAAGGGGGCTGGGGCTTGTACACTTGTCTTACAGCTGGAGTTAAGGAGCGCTGCATCGAGCCCTCCCCAGCCCTAATTCACTAATGATTTGCTTATTAGTTCGGATCAGGGAGCCAGCTTCTGGAGCGATGTGAATTGGCATTGATTTAATCCTCTTCCCAGCACGCGCTCCCAGCCCAGGGTGAGGCAGGGAGGGGAGGGGGAGGCTGCCAGCCCGTTCAAGAGCAAGTTGCTGCCTCTCCTGCCTGGCATTGTCTGCTTTCCTTACCATCTGCTCTCAGGCAGAGAGGAATGGTGTGGAAGGCTGACTCAATGGGTGATGCTGAGCTCAGTGGCCTCCTGGAGCAGGAGGGGTGTGGAGAAGTTGCCAGAGGTCCCTCAACTCTAGCGTCTCTAATTAGGTGGACCGGGGCCTCTGGAAAGTTTCGGCAGGAATAATTAGGCTTGACATTTATTCAGCATTCTGTGAGCCAGGTGCTGTCCCATGTATGATCTCATTTAAACCACCCAACGACCTCTTAGGCAGATACCATCATTACCCATTAGAAAGGTTAAATGACTTCCCTAAGGTTGCACAGCTGAAAATTGGGACCCAAGCCTTGTAACTCTGGAGTCTTTTGTCTTCACCACCACGCTATGAGTGTGGCTTCATCTGAGCTGCTTCAGCTTCCCTGCACCTTCTCATTGAATTGTCCTTTCGTAAACTGCCCTCAAGAGCATGTTTTCCCACCCTTCTTCTAACTAGACAATTTAAGAACAGTCTAGGATTAAGCATTCTAGAACACACTACCCATGGCTCCCTTTAGTGATTGGATACCCTTTTCCAAACTTGACACGAAGCTCAAGCCAATGTTTGTTTCTTCCATCCTGACTGTAGAGTCCCACCCCTGCATCTCTGCTCCAATGGTACCCATGACCTAGACAACTTATCCTTCCTTTCTCCATCCATCCTGAACCTACCAGTAACCGTGTCTTAGTGTCTTGGAGCTACCAGAACAAAACACCACAAACCAGGTGGCTTAAAACCCAGAAATTTGTTGTCTCACAGTTTTGGAAGCCATGAGTCCAAAATCATCGTGCCAGCAGGACCAGGCTCCCTCTGAAACCTGTAAGGGACAATCCTTCTCGGCCTCTTCTAGCTTCTGGTGATTTGCTGGGACTCCTCGGCATTCCTTGGTTTGTAGAAGCATCAGCCCAATCTCTGCCTCATGTCTTCACATGGTGTTCCTGTCTCTGTCTATGTCTGCATCTCTTCTTATACGGACACCAGTCATAATAATGGATTCTACAAAAGTCCCTATTTTCAAATAAGGTCACATTCACAAGTCCTGGGGATTGGGCTTTTTTAACATATCTTTTTGGGGGACCACAATTCAACCGACAACAACCCTTTAATTTAATCTATAATAATTCAAGAGTTATCTTCTCCCCATCTCAGAACTCTCCCATAAAGAAGTCTCTTTTCTATAGCACACATTGAACATTTAACACATATCTCCCCAGTGGCCATCTTTTCATATATAAATAGATGCTTTTTTTTTTTTGTCTTTCCTGCTTGACTAAGCTTTTGGGAATTGGAACTGAGTCTTACACATCTCTGCATTACTAGTTCTACAAAGTCCTAAACATAGTAGGCCCTCAGGAAATTTCTGCCAGTTGGTGAATTAACAGAACATGGGACTATATTTGTGGTTTCTTTGAAAGTCTCTGGGGAATATCCTTTTGATCCCTGTAAGCCCTGCTACTCCTCAAAAGAGATCCATTAATGATTTCACCTGCCAAGGACTCTATTTTAGAATGCCAATAAGGGTCCAAATAAAGAGATTTTCCAAGAAATCCCTGCAGTTAGGTGGTCCTGAAGTCAGTTCTAAAAGAATACAACCAGCATTTATGAAATTCCTCCTGTGTGCCCAGGTACTGTGCTAGACTTGGAAGATACTCTAATGAAGACGATATAAGTTCTCCCTTTCCATCTGGGGCATTACAATCTGAACCAGACAGTCATGACGTGGGTCTCCCCGCTAAACTGCAAACTTTATAAGGACAAGGATCACACCCGATTTTATCCACTAGTATATCTCCAGCATACAGCACAGTGGAAGACATGTTTAATAAATGCACGTAGATTAAATGACCATGCAGAAATCTTTGCCATTTCACCTGACTGAATCTTTACCCCAATGTAGTGAAATTAGTACAATGATTTCCATTCCAATGGTAAAAAAAACAGGCTTAGTGATTTCATGTAATTTATTGGAGATCATATAGTGGGGTGGGGAAGAAGTGTTTAGACCCATGTTTGTCTGACTCCAAATTCATTTTCCACTCCCCTCACCCCAGACTCCCTCCTGAACTGGTACAAGATGGAGCAGAAAGGAATGAGCCAATTTTGATTAAGTGTCGCTTACTATTGCCTCCTTCTCAGCAGCCAATTTACATCCCAGCTTAAAAGGAATTGCTCAGAATGGGCCCACCTAGCCCGTGGTTTCTAAATACCATTTCCTATCAAAGGGAGCCAGGCTCCTTGGAGAAACAGATTAAAGGAGGCTAAAGACACATGACGACTAAATGCAATATTGATCCTAGATTGGATTCTGGATCAAGGAAAAAAACATGCTACAGAGTACAGTATAGGGACAACTGACAAAATCTGAATATGGGCTCTATATTAGGTAATATATTTGTATCAGGGTAAATTTGTTGAATACGAATACAGTATTGTGGTTATGTGGGAGAATGTCCTTGTTCTTAGGAAATGTAGACTGAAGTGTTTAAAGGTGAAGTAGCACAATGCCTGCAAATTACTTCCAAATGATTCAGGGAAAAGATAGACATATAGGTAGATGATAGATAGATAGATGATAAATAAATGATGGATGATTGATGATAGATAGTAGATAGATAGAAGAGCAAATATACCAAAATAATAATTCATCAAGGTGTAGGGTGTGTCACTGTCCTATTCTTACAACTTTTCTGAAGTTTTGAAATTTTTCAAAATAAAAATCAGAAGAGAGAATTGCTCAGAAACAGCCCTAAAATTCCACCCCCCACCCCACTATCAGGAAGGTCTGGGACAGTGGTTGGGGGCCACAAACGCAGATGCATTTGGTCACAATAAATAGAGAGCAGTTCTGGGAATGGCTGCATTTGCTAAAGTCCATTCTCATTAGAAGATTCACAAGCGTTGTGGAAACTGACCATTTTTCCAGGCATTTTCAAACTTAAAACTAAATGAACTACTACACACCATTAAATACAGAGCCGCACATGTGAAAACCCTTGAGTGGTAACCCCAGGACGAGGTGGAAGCAGGTTTAAGGTATCCCATCTTCACTTCAGAGGCTGAAAACTGGGCCACTTATTACCTCGGGTAACACCTAAATGTCAAAAGGCAAGGACAGAGCCAGAGAGCAAAGCTAGTCCTTGAATACAAATGGGAAGAGGCTTTAAAAATAAAGCCGGGGTTCAGGTTCCAATACTCCAAATGCCAATCAAAAGACTCATTTATTTTTTAAATATGTGGGTGAGAGTTGAGAATTGCATCTGAAAGGCCGTTTTCCAGGAATAAGTACAGAGATCATCCTGTAGCTCTGAGATTCTGTTTTGTCTGCCTCTGCTTTAGTTTGGGTTTTTTTGTGTCTTTTTTTTTTTTAAGAATAAAGGAAGAACACTATTGTTTGAAGTTTTTAAAACAGGCATATTTTCATGACATTCTTTTTTTTTCATTTTTCAAAATAAAAATTGGGGTGAAAGAAAAATAATTCTTCAGACGCAGCTCTGAAAATATCTGCCAAATGGGAGGTCCTGGGAGTGGGAATGGAGAGACTCTTTGTAATTAAAGAAAAAAGGGGGGATGCACTTTAGGTGTACAATTATGCCTTAAGTGAAACAACCCTTGAGGACAAGGAATGAACCTTTACATCAATACTTTAAGGAAGAGGCCAAACTTGGAGGACTTTCTGCAGACAGCCTCCCAGCTAATATGAATTGGGATGCATTGGCCTCGCAGGTTATAATTCTCTTGGTGAGGTTCTAGTGGGGTCTTTATTAGCTGGTTGCAGCATTTCCTCCTAAGGCCTGAAGGTTGAGGGGCAGTCTCTGACTGGGGCAGCCCACAAAGCAGATGACCTTATTCTCAAGTGGGAGAGTCCAACCTGGTATGAAGGAAAACTTACACTATCACCACTGCCAACCCGAGCAACCACTCTGAAGGACAGGTTCAGGCAGAAGTCCTGCACAAGGCTTAGGGAAAACAAAGCCTCTTCTTCTGGGCTGAGCACCATTTTGTTTCTCCTAAGGAAAAACCTAGAGCTAGACAAAGTAAAAATGCCATCAGAGCTGAAGAGAATCAGGGACAGATCCTGGCGACAGAAGATGTACCCATTTGGAAAAATAGGGACAGTCTAGCTCATTGGGATAAGCCAACATTATTTCAGTTTTTCCCTGCTTTTGTTTAAGGGAAATAAAGGGATAGTGCAAGGACTAGAGTCAAAAAGTCATTCAATATTCCCCTGCTTTGCTTCCTTAAAATTTTCACAAAGAGTCTCTAGGCTGAAAAAACAAGAATCTGAGCCCTGTATCATGTTGTGGCTTTGGAATTTCTTTGGATTGCCCTTTTGGTATATAACATTCTCTCTTTTTGTAAATGTACCATGTGTGTTCAAAAAGAATGTGTATGGAGTGCAAGGGTAATTGATCAGTAGAATTTTTGTCTGCCATGTGGGAGACCTGGGTTTGATTCCCAGCACAAGTACTTCCCCACCACCACCACCAAAAAAAAATCCAACAAATGGTGCTGCAATAACAGGATAGTCACATGGAGAAAGAATGAAATGTGACCCCCCCCCACCATACAGCATACAAAAAAAAAAGAATGTATAATCTGGTTGTTTATGTCAAATTCAGTTAATGTTCATATTCATTAAAGTGTATTAATTGTGTGGTTCAAATCGTCAATAGCTTTATTTATGCTTTGCCTTCTTTATTCACCAATGTTCAGAGAGAGAATTCGTAAGATCTCCAGCTACACTTCCTGATTTATCTATTTCATTCTCTAGTTCTGCCCGCTGTTGTATTATATACTGGGAGGTTATATTGAGAATGCCATAAAATATAAATTCAAATGATGTCTGTTTTGTTCCCTGCTGTATCCTTCAAACCTAGAACAATGCCTAGCATATTGCAGGCATATAATATATTTTGTTACATGCATAAATAAATAAATGTTCATAATTGCTATATACTTTACAACTATTATTCCTTTTCCCAGCATATAACATTCCCCTTTGTCCTTTATAATACCTATTGCTTTGAATTCTATTTTGCCCCATATTAAAATTTTTACCCAATTTGCTTCATTTGGTATACTTTTCTTGGTATATCTTTTTTCCATTCATTTATTTTCAGTTATTCTGTATTTTCAGTTTTAAGAGTGCAAAATAAGAGAAAGTAGACAAAAGAGGGTGGGGTCTTAACCACTGAATTTGATCCACTTATATTTATTATAACTAACATTGCATTAAGAATTTTACCTTTTCCTTTCCCATTTTATATTAACCGTCATTTCTTTTTGCATTTGCTTTCTTTTTATTGACTTTCATTGAAAATATCAAAGTTTCTCTGCTAGTTTAAATGTTACACATTCTAATTTTATTCTTCTGATTATTGCCCCTAGATTATACTCATTTCTTCAATTTATTAAGCTTATCAACATTTATACTGAGGCAAATTGTGTTTTCCAAAGATGGCCCCAACAATATATCCCTATCTTAGTTTGGCAGGTTGCTATAACAAATGCTACACAATGGGTTGATTTAAACCATGGTTTCAAGTTTAGAATTCCCAAATCAAGATATCTGCAAGGTTTGCTTTCTCCTCAAAGACTAGCATTCTGGTGCTGGTTGCTGTCAATCCTGGGTATTCTTTGGCTTGTCTCTCCTTCCTGCCATGTGGCGATGTCCTCTTCTTTCTAGCTTCTATGACTTCTGGGTTCTTTCTATAAGGCCTTCAGTAATCCACATTAAGGCCCACTCTCATTCATTTGGGCTGCACCCTCCCTGAAAATAACATCTTCAAGAAGTCCCATTTACAATGGGTTCACACCCACAGTAATGTTGATTAAGATTAAGAACATCATTATTTACAATTGCCAAGAGATGGAAAAAGCCCAAATGTCCATCAACAGAAGAGTGGCTAAACAAATTGTGGTATATATATATATGATGGAATATTATGCAGCTGTAAGAATAAAGTTATGAAGTATGTAACAACATGGATGACCCTTAAGGACATTATGCTGAGTGAGATTAGCCAAAAACAAAAGGACAAATACTGTATGGTCTCACTGATATGAACTGACATTAGTGAATAAACTTGGAGAATTTCAGTTGGGAACAGAAACCATCAGGAGATAGAAACAGGGTAGGGTAATTGGAGCTGAAGGGATACAGATTGTGCAACAGGACTGATTGTAAAAATTCAGAAATAGATAGCACAACATGAACTAACTATAATACAATAATGTTAGAACACTGAATGAAGCTGAATGTGAGAATTATAGAAGGGGGAGGCCTGGCGGCACAAATGAAATCGGAAGGAAAGATAAACGATAAAGACTGAGATGGTGTAATCTAAGAATGCCTAGAGTATATAATGATAGTGACTAAATGTACAAATTAAAAAATGTTTTTGCATGAGAAAGAACAAAGGAATGTCAATACTGCAGGGTGTTGAAAATAGATGGTAATTAATAATTTAAAATTTTAACTTATGTGTGAGACTAAAGCAAAAAATGTTTATTTGGTACAAAATTTATATTTAACTAGTGCATTTTCTAATATAACTTATGTGGACAGCTTAATTGAACACCATGGTGCATGGAAGCTTCAATAGGGCATGAAATTTTGTAGGTTTGTCCACAGTGATGCCCCGATAAATCCCAGAGTACTTTGAACAGTAAATAAAAAGTATTTGCAAAGTCCCCTTGGGGGAATGATGAGAAAGGGGGAAAATTCAACTTCCCCAAATGGAGAATTCTTGATACTCTCACAACAGTGGGGAGAATGAAAGTAATAGGTTGAGCCTCTAATCTTGGGGGTTGTTCATATGAAACAACCCCACAAAGGATAGGCTAAGCCTACTTAAAATTAGGCCTAAGAGTCACCCCCAAGAGAACCTCTTTTATTGCTCAGATGTGGCCTCTCTGAGCCAACATGACAAGCAAACTCACTGCCCTCCCCCTCTCTACGTGGGACATGATTCCCAGGGGTGTGGACCTTCCTGGCAATGTGGGACAGAAATCCTAGAATAAGCTGGGTCTCAGCATCAAGGGATTGAGAAAATCTTCTTGACCAAAAGCGGGAAGAGCAAAATTAGATAAAATAAGGTGTCAATGGCTGAAAGATTTCAGAGTCAAGAAGTTATCCTGGAGGTTACTCTTACGCATTAAATAGGTATCACCTTTTTAGTTAAGGTATATTGGAGAGCCTGGAGGGAAGTGCCTGAAAATGTAGAGCTGTGTTCCAGTAGCCATGTTTCTTGAAGATGATTGTATAATGATATAGCTTTCACAATGTGACTGTATGATTGTGAAAACCTTGTGTCTGATGCTCCTTTTATATAGATGGGTAAAACATACGGATTAAAAATAAATAAATAATAGGGGGAACAAATGTTACAATGAATTTAGTAGATTGAAATGCTAGTGATCGATGAAAGGGAGGGGTAAGGGGTGTGGTATGTATAAATATTTTTCTGTTTTCTTCTTATTTGTTTTTCTGAATTGATGCAAATGTTCTAAGAAATGATCATGATAATGAATATACAACTATCTGATGATATTGTGAGTTATTCATTATATATCAAGAATGGAATGATCATATAGTAAGAATGTTTGTGTTTGTATGTGATGTTTAACAAATAAATAAATAAAATTTTAAAAAAAGATTAAGAACATATCTAAATTGGGGTACATAATTCGATCTACCACACTCCCATACCGCATACTTTTCTACAATGGATCTTTGACACTCTTCCTGTTGAGAGGGAATTGGGGCGGGTAGGGTCCATGTCCCCTCCCCCTGAGACTGGGTGTTCTTGTGATTCAAGTGCAATTTTTTTTTTTTTTTTTTTTGCATGGGCAGGCACCGGGAACCGAAGCCAGGTCTCCGGCATGGCAGGCGAGAACTCTGCCACTGAACCACTGTCACAACACCCTCAAGTGCAATTTTAATGCAATAGAAGTGATATAGTGTAATTTCCAAGGCTAAGTCAAAGAGGTGATGCAACGTCTACCTTTTTTGTTGGAGAATTCATGCTGGAGCCCTAAGCCACCGTTTAAACAGTCCAAGTACCTGGGTCTGCCATGTTATAAGCCCAAATAGCCCATGAGGAGAGACTACCTGGAGAAACCTTTGATCACATGAAGAGAGAAAGATGCCCAGTCAGCCCCCAGTTGTTCCAGCCCCCTGTTATTCCAGCCACTGTAACCATATGAGAGACGCCAAAACAGAACCAATCAGCCAAGCCCTTCCAGAATTTCTGACATATAGAAATCATAAATGATGACATGATTGTAGTTATTTTAAGCCACTAAGTTTTGGGTAATTTTTAGCAGTTGTAACAACTGGAGAGGATACATTTCCCTTGGAACAAGAAAAGTACTATTGTATGCATTAACATCCTTCTAGTTTTCACCTACCAACCCCTCCACTATATTTGTATCATTGAGAATTTTGTTCTGGATTAATCCGAATGTACTTAGTGGAAAGAAGTGTCTTACTTTTTTATACAACAATGTACTTACTAAATTACTAAATCATACTTACATTCAGTATATCTCATAACTGGGATATTTAATCCATTTATTTTGACACATGACTTGGTGTATTTGTGTATGCCATCTTATTTTGTGATATCTATTTACCACTTTTTATCCTCTTTTTCTTCTATTAGATTACTCGAGTTTTCTTTATACTATTTTTACCCGTATATTGGTTTAGAAATTATGCACTCTATTTCTATGAATTTAATGCTATCCTTAAATTTTTAATGTGCACACTTGACGTAACTTAAGGTAATCAATAGCTCTTCTCTTAGCCTAAATAGTACAAGGACCTTGGAACGCGTTCCTACAATCACCTTCCTCCATGTTTTATGTTATCGTTGTCCTGTTTTGGTACTCTTTTGTTTTTACTCTTCAAATTAGACAGCATTGTTATTTTCACACAATATACGTGCACCAATTAAAACATTGCTCCCTGCATCACAGTCATCTCCTGAGGTAATTTTCATTCTTTCTGAGATACATCCTGTTTCAGTTTGCTGCCAAAATGCAATATACTAAAAGTGGGTTGGCTTTTAAGAATGGATATTTATTAAGTTACAAGTTGCAATTCTAAGGCCATGGAAATGTCCAAACTAAGGCACCAACAAGAGGATACCTTCACTGAAGCAAGGCTGATAGTGTCCAGGGTTTCTTTGTCACATGGCAGCATCTACTGGTTCTTCTCTCCAAAATATCATGTTTCTCTCTCTCTCTCTCTCTCTCTCTCTCTCTCTCTCTCTCTCTCTCTC
>PVIY010021602.1:0-31453 GCA_004026745.1 Myrmecophaga tridactyla | reverse complement strand
TTTTCAGTGATAATCTGTTCGGTGAAAACAGTTTTTATTTTTCTGCAAAGCCTTTATTTCACTTCGTTCTTGATTAATAATTTAACAAGATATATAATTCTAGGTGAACTGTTCTCACTCACCATTTTGACAATATTATTTTATTGTCTTCTAGCTTTTATTGTTGGTGATAAATCTGCTGTTGTTCTAAATGTCATTTCTTAGTAGGTAATTTGTCTTTCCCCTCTGAATGCTTTTAAGATGTTCTCTTTCCCTTTAAAGTTTCACTATAATGTGTCTAGGTTTTATTTTTATCTTGCTGAGGTGTTGTTGTTGTTGCTGTTTGCATGGGTAGGCACCAGGAATCAAATCCGGGTCTCCAGCATGACAGGTGAGAACTCTGCCTGCTGAGCCACCATGGCCCACCCTATCTTGCTGAGGTTTTATTGGGCATTCTTCTTTTTTTTTTTTTAACTTTATTTCAGATAAAATTCACAAAACATAAAATAGTTAAAATTTTAACCATTTTTCAGTGTACAGTTCAGGGGGGTTAGTATATTCACAATGCTGTGCACCCAACAACACAGTCTAATTCCAGAACATTTTCATCACTCCACAAAGAAAGTCCATATCTGTGATGATTAATTTCATGTGTCAACTTGGCTAGGTTATAGGATCCAATGTTTGGTCAAGCAAGCACTGGCCTGATTGTTACTGTGAGGACATTGCATGGATTTAAATCATCAGTAAATTGATTGCATCTATGGCAGATTACAACTACAGCCAATTGAGGAGATTGCCTTCAACAATGAGAGAAATCTCATTCAATAAATTGAAGGCCTTGTTTTAGTTTGTCAATGCTGCTGGAATGCAATACACCAAAAATGGAATGGCTTTTGTAAAGGGGATTTACTTAGTTACAAATTTACAGTTCTTCAGAAGAAAGACAACTGGCTTTCCTCTGGATTTTTCTGTCACATGGGAAGGCACATGGTGATGTCTGTCGGCCTTCCCTCTCAGCTTCTGGGTTCAAACATCTTTCTGAGGGGCGATTCCTTTCTGTTTCTCCAAATATCTGGGTCTGAGCCAGCTCTGAGCTCCTCTCTTGCAGCTCTTCCTTTTAAGCCTCACTCATTATGGAAGGCACTCCCCTTAGCCAACTGCAGATTTACATCTTCTGATTTAGGTCCACAGCAACAGAACAACTGGGCACCATCACCTGGCTAAATTGGCATTTGAACCTAACTACTATAGGCCTTAAAAGGGGAAGTGATGATTTCAGCAGTCAGAAGGGAAAATTCCCATCTCTTCTTCGATGAGACAGCTTCTCCTGGGGAATTCATCTGAAAACCTTCATCAGAGTTCCCAGCTTGCAGCCAGCCCTATGAAATTTGGACCTGCCCATCCTCACATTCATGTGAACCAATTCTTATCTTTAAAATTTCACGATATGTTGGTTCTGTTTCCCAGAGAACACTGACTAATACAATACCCATTAAATAGTCACTGCCCATTTCCCCCAATGCCCCTGGCAAACACTAATTTACTTTCTGCCTCTATAGATTTGCCTATTCTGGCCATTTCATGGGAATGGAATCATATACTATGTAACCTTTTGTGTTTGCTTTCTTTCACTTAGCATGATGTGTTCAAGGTTCATCTATGTTGTAGCATATATCAGAATTTCATTCATTTTTGTGGCTGAATATTCAGTTGTATGGCTATACCGCATTTTCTTTATCCATTTATCAGTTGATAACATTTAGGTTGTTCCATTTTGGCTATTATGAATAATGCTGCGATGAACATTCGCTTACAAGTTTTTGTGTGAACATATGTTTTCAATTCTTTGGGGTATACACCTGGGAGTAAAATCACTGGATCATATGGTAATGCTAACTTTTTGAGGAACTGCCAAAGTGCTTTCCACAGAGGCTGCACCATTTTGCATTTCCACTAGCAATGTATAACACTTCCAATTTTTCCACACCCTTAACAATGCTGATTTGCCACTTTTAAAATTACTATCATTTTAGGCATCCCAGTAGATGTGAAGTGGTATGTATCTCTTTGTCATTTTGATTTGCCTCTCTCTAATGATGAGTACTTATTGGCCATTTGTGTATCTTCTCTGGAGAAATGTTTTTTTCAAATCCTTTGCCCATTTTTTGATTGTTTGGGTTTTTCTTTGTTGTTGTTGTTGTTTTTTTTTTTGTATTTTTGTTGTTGAGTTGTAAGAGTTCTTTACATATTCTGGATATTAGACCTTTGTCAGATACATGATTTGAAAATATTTTCTCCCCTTCAGTGGGTTCTCTTTTCATTTTGTTGGTGGTGTCCTTTATGCACAAAAGTTTTTCATTTTAACGAAGTTCAATTTATCTATTTTGCCCATTGTTACTTATTTGTCATATTTAAGAAATGGATGCTTAATCCAAGGCCATAAAGTTTTGCACCTATGTTTCCTGCTAAGAGTTTTATATTTCCAGCTCTTACATTTAAGTCTTTGATCCCTTTTCAGTTAATTTTTATATAAGGTGTGAGGTAGGGGAATTGTGTATCCTTCATCTGTCCTTCATCAATTCTGGAAAATTCCTAGCTATTATGTCATTGAATATTGCTTCTCCCTCATTCTCTCTGTTTTGTCCTTCTGGGATTCCTATTAGTTGTATATTACGCCTTCTCATTCTATTTTTCATATCTCTTCATCTCCCTTTCTTATTTGTTGGTGCTGCATGCTGGGTAATTGTCTTACCTCAGTCTTCTGCTTCACCCACTCTGTTTAACTCATACAGTGATTTTTTTGTTTCATTTCAAAAACTGTATTTTTTATTTGTAGAAGTTCTTTTTAGTTCTTTTTTTCAAATCTGTCCCTTTTTTTGCATAGTGTCTGCTTAGTCCTTACTTTTTTTTTTCCTCCTATGCATTTAATTATGTTAAATATACTAATTTTAGGGTCTCTAATAGATTGGTTTGTTACTAAAATTCTTGGATATCTAATCCTGCTGTCTTTTGCTCCTGATGGATTGCTTCTTCAACTGTTTTTTTTTTTAATCGTGAACTCATCTTTAAGCACAGCTTTATTTGTGAGAATTCTATAAGTCTTGGTTGATGGGGGTGTTAACTTCTGTGAAGTTTTGTGTTAGCTTCAGCCAAGCTTTCCTTCCAGGGGTTCCACTATCAGACAATCCATATTTATAACAATTTATTAGCTTGGAGGTTTCTAGACCACTAAAGTAATACATATATATCCAATTTCTAATCCTCAGGAGATAGAGGCCAGAAATTTTTAGAATAAACTTTTTTTTCTCCTCAGAGCTTAGACCAAAAGAGATAAGATTTCTGGGTCAGTGGGCAGATATTTTTCTAATCTACCCTTACAGTGAGGGTTCCGGCTTTATGGGTATACCTCATTTCCAACTCTTTCCTCACAGGGATGACCCAATGAATCAGCTCCTGCCCCCCAAGTATGCATTAAAATGTGCAAGCCCCTAGAGAACTGAGACTGTCTTTCCTCATACACCCCCATCTTAAGACTGTCATATCATTGATTCATAAACTTGCTGCCCTAGCTTTCAGTCCCCTTTCCAGTAACAGCCCGTATCAGTTTCCCATATGCTCATCGATATTGCTTCTTTCTAGATAATTGTGACAAAAAGATTCTGGGTTCTTTTATCCCAGTATTGCCAGAACTGGAAGTCAAAATTTTATTTATATAAGTGTGCTGGTTTGAAAGGATATATATCCCCTAGAAAAGCCATGTTTTAATCCTAATCCCATTTTGGAAAGGCAGCCACTTCATCTAATCCCTATTCAGCATTGTATGTTTGAAACTGTAATCAGATCATCTCCCTGGAGATGTGATTTATTCAAGAGTGGTTGTTAAGCTGAATTAGGTGACGACATGTCTCCACCCATTTGGGTGGGTCTTGATAAGTTTCTGGAGTCCTATAAAAGAAGAAACATTTTGGACAATAAGAGATTCAGAGAGATCAGAGCTGAACGACATAGCCACGAGAAGCAGAGTCCACCAGCCAGCAACCTTTGGAGACAAAGAAGGAAAATGTCTCCCGGGGAGCTTCATGAAACAGGAAGCCAGGAGAAGAAGCTAGCAGATGAAGCCGTGTTTGCCATGTGCCCTTCCAGATAAGAGAAGAACCCTGACCATGTTTACCATGTGCCTTTCCAGATGAGAAAGAAACTCTGACTGTGTTCACCATGTGCCTTCTCACTTGAGAGAGAAACCCTGAACTTCATCTGCCTTCTTGAACCAAGGTATCTTTCCCTGGATGCCTTAGATTGGACATTTCTATTGACTTATTTTAATTGGGATTTTCTCTGCCTTGGAACTGTAAACTAGCAACTGATTAAATTCCCCTTTTTAAAAGCCATTCTATTTCTGGTATATTGCATTCTAGAAGCTAACAAACTAGAACAATAAGCAAATATGAGATCTACCAGTTGCTGAGATTCCTGGCTGTGGTATCTGCATTCTTTCCTTATATATCTCTGACATATCAATATACTTGTTCACATTTTGTGCACATATCTTTTAAATTACAACCATGAGAGCTAACCATTGCACTCAGTTTCATTATATGGTGAGTTAAAACTCCTGGCAGATTATTTGGCCTGCTGGCTGGAATTGATCCTTCATAATCAGGACTCTGTCTTAGTATCTCTTCGGTTGGTCCTTATCTAAAAGTATTCTTGCTTTTATACTTCAGTAGTGCCATTAAGTCATTAACCAGAGAGGCAGTGCAGAGTATGAGAAAAAAAAAACATATATGGGCTCTGGACTTGGGAAGACATAGCTCCATTACTTTCTGACTGTGTGTCGTTGGGCAAATTGCTCTCTCTGACCTTTTGTTCCCTCATATGTAAAATGGGAATACTAGTAACTACTTTTCAGGGTTGAGGTGAGAATTAGAGATAATGTTTCTAAAGCATTTGGCAAAAAGTAGTTTCTTGAATTACCATTTAATCCACTTTTGAGTTATTTCCTTTTAACTACATAAGTATATCCTTTGGCATCATCCACAATAGCTAAGAAAGTATTCCTTCCATTGCAAGTTCCTTTATTTCACTGGTCACCACCTACTTTCTTAACTTTAACAAATTTCCCCTTTTTTAATATGCTTCAGGACATTTAGAGAACAGTCACCTTAACTTGAATTGCCTGGACTAAACTCTATAAATGTGCCCTTATTTCAGACATAAGCTCATTCATGGCATTATCTGCATGTTTTTAGCTGGGATGATGTTAAGTAGGAAAGGTAAGAAGGTCATTTGCAAGTTTCCAGTTGGACTATCCCTGACTCAGGGGATATGTCAGAGCCAGGAGAGACCTTGGAAATCCCCAAGATGAGGAGTTAAAGGGCCAGCAAGGAAAGCTGAACTTGCTCAAGGTCACCCAAACAGTAAATGATCAAAAGCCAGATTTTCTCATTCCAGGAGCAGAGCCCTAACGGGAGTCACTTACACAAACCAAACTATTTGAGAAGTAACCCAAATTGTCATTGTTCATCATGTCCCTTTGGCTTTGTTTCCATGTCCCTATAAACCTATCAATTGCAGCTTTCCAGGGAGTGTGTGACTCAGGGTAGACATTGAATAACTGTGCGTTCAATAAAATAATGAAAGACTGTCTTGCCATTAACTGACATTATATGTCATGAATTCTAAGCCTGAATTGAACCCTTTCACATTCTGGGTTCGTGTGAGAAGTGGTGTGTATTGTTCTCTTGGCATTGCTCTTTTTATGTGTCTTTAATATTTTCCCCATACGGGAACTGAAAACATGCCTTTCTTTAATTCCTGTGTGGTTAATCCCTCTCAGACTCAGGAAGTTGGCAACATTTCCATGATGAGTGATGGCGTCCAGACTGTACTCTGAGCTGTGGCTACCCAGCTGAGTGATGGATGCCATTTGTCAATAAAGAAGCTAGGCCGGGGTGGGAGGTGGGGTGGGGGGCTTGGAATGAGGATCGGGGAGGCAGGGTTGGTTGAGATCCATTACCTCCATGAGAAAATTCATATCTTGTGTCCTACCAACAGGGGCTTGGGAATGTGGTGTGTCTGGAGAGAGGTGTATAGTCCCCTTAGAGCTCAGCCAGGTGCTGGGAGGGGCTTGAGAAGAATTGGAAGCAAATGGTGTGTCCTAGGCCATGGGAGCAGCATTGTTGTTACAGAACAGGGCAGCAGGAAAGCGGGAGGCCTAGCAGAACCCCGTGAACTGGGTGGGGGTGGGGGGCATCAACACAGATGCTTCCTTGAGGTCTGACTGGCCATTTCAGTCTGGCTGTGGGCTTGGGGGTGGGATCCTGAAATGTGGGGGGTATGCCTCTGAAGAGAAATGTGTCCTTCAAAACTGGGAGATGAAGTGTGGGGCCCCATAGGATTGGGCTAGGGCTGGCAGTCCCAAGTTAGAGCACATCCCCTATAAATAGCTGTATCATGCAGGTCCCTGGCACAAAATAAATTGTTCTGCCCTTGGTCCTTGACAGCATCCACATGAGTCTTTTGGGCCACAGTAATTAATCAATTCAAAATGGCCCTAACTTGGGAGGTACTACAGTCAGGAGCCAGCTGCTCCACCAAAATTTGTGCTCTCTCTTCCATAGTATAGAGACATCATTGAGATGCAGCTGGGCAGCCAGAGACTACATTTCCCAGCTACCCTGTATTCTGGAGTGGCAATGTGACTAGTTCTCACTTATCAAATGAGAGAGGAAATGATGCTCATTATCCCAGACTAAGGCATTTATGAAGTAAGCATGCTTACCTTCTCTATGTTCACTCTTTCCCCTATCTTTAGTTTGGAAACTAAGAATGCCAATCCCTAGAGTAGTGGTTCTCTATGTGGTCCCTGGGCCAGCAGCATCTACATCCTCTGGGAACATCATCTAGGCCCTACCTTAGGACTACTAATGGAGATGTTCTGGAGGTATGCTGTTCTAGTTTGCTAGCTGCCGGAATGCAATATATCAGAATCAGAATGGCTTTTAAAAAGGGGGATTTAATAAGTTGCTAGTTTACAGTTCTAAGGCCGAAAAAATGTCCAATTAAAACAAGTCAATAAAAATGTCCAATCTAAAGTATCCAGGGAAAGATACCTTGGTTCAAGAAGGCCAATGAAGTTCAGGGCTTCTTTCTCAAGTAGGGCACATGGCTAACACAGTCAGAGTTTTTCTCTCATCTGGAAAGGCACATGGTGAACACGGTTAGACTTCCTCTCTCATCTGGAAGGGCACATGGCAAACACGTTGTCATCTGCTAGTTTCTTCTCCTGGCTTCCTGTTTCATGAAGCTCCCCAGGAAGCATTTTCCTTCTTCATCTCCAAAGGTCGCTGGCTGGTGGACTCTGCTTCATGGTGCTACAGCATTCTCTGCTCTCTCTAAATCTCCATTCTCCAAAATGTTTCTTCTTTTATAGGACTCCAGAAACTTATCAAGACCCAGTCAAATGGGTGGAGACATGTCATCACCTAATCCAGTTTAACAACCACTCTTAACTAAATCACATCATCCAGGGAGATGATCTGATTACAGTTTCAAACATACAGTATTGATAGGGATTATTCTACGTTTATGAAATGGGATTTTGATTAAAACATGGCTTTTCTAGGGTCCATACATCCTTTCAAACCAGCACATATGCCCATCAGTCTGTTTTAATAAGGCCTCCAGGGAATTCTGATGTTCACTCAAGTTTGAGAATCACTGTCTCTAGAACACAGCAGACACACAAGATAGAAGAACCCTGGGTTGCTGACCACATGGAGGAGAGCCACCCACCAAACAGAAACCTCTGCATCAGACTACTATATGAAATAGAAATAAACTCCAGTTATGTTAAGCCACTGAGATTTAAGGTTTTATTTGTTACAGCAGCAATAGTTATACTAATACCAGTGGGAGGTCCAGCTTTATCACAAACACAAACATAGGGCATCGGGGCAGCAGGTAGAAAGAAAGGCGCTCAATGTCACTGGATTCCTGACACTTAAGAGGAGGTTCAGATGTGCCTTAAAACAAATACAGTTAGCAGCAGCAGTGGGAGTAGAAGATCAGGATCTAGAAAACTCAAGTAATGGTAGATCATGCTGCTCAAACTAGCATGTCTCAAAAACTACCAGAAAGGGTGGTGAGATGGTGGCTCAGTGGAAGAATTCTTGCCTGTCATGCTGAAGACCAGAGTTTGATTCCCGGTGCCTGCCCATGCCAAAAAAAAAAAAAAAGAAGAAAAACCACCAGGAAAAGTAAAGGACACTGGTAATGCTGAATGAATGTCTCCAAGTTACCTTCTGCCAGTCTTGTGGGAATGGATTTCTTAAGAAATCATCTAAATGTTGCCTGACTATATAACTATGTAACGATTGTTACTGGAAGACCAGAACATGGTCCAGGAATTTTCCAGTACCCATGAATCTACCAACACTTGGGTCTAAAACAGCTATTATCATGCCAGATCAACTTCAGGAATATCTGCAAGGCTGTGGAATGTGGAAGGCATAATACTAAGAGAATTGCCAGTGACTCTTACCCTTGTATAACCACATCCCCATTGATTGTGGGCAGAACCTGTGCATATAGTGAAAATCACTCCCATAATTACGTTTTTTGGAAAAGTGAATCTCTTGGGTGGGCCTGACTTAATCAGGTGAGTTCTTTAAAAGCAGAGTGTTCTCTGGCCAGTTACAGAAGAAGAATTCAGAATGACCTGCTCTGGCTAGCATGAGAGAAAGCAAGCATCCATGTGATGCTCTTGCAGCAAGCTTGGGAGGTCTTCCCTCACAGGTCCATGGCCAGGAGTTTCCATGGAGAGTCTGTAGAGTGGCAGACTTGCTTTCCTTGTCCATGGAGTCCACAGAATTAGTGCATGATGCCTGCTTCCCACCCCTGAGATGGGCTGCTGTGGGCACCTGGTTTTGGGAGACACCAGGGGGTTCCCCATGCAGGGAGGAGGAGGGGGATGCAGAGCTGATCTGATGGCTGATGGCTGGCCAGTGAGGGAGGCTTGTGGGCTCCCAGTTCCACTCCCCTTTACCCAGAAGCCTGGTGTTCTAGTTTGCTAGCTGCTGGAATGCAATATACCAGAAACAGAACAGCTTTTCTAAGGAAGAATTTAATAAGTTGCAAGTTTACAGTTCTAAGGCCATACAAATGCCCAATTAAAGCAAGTCTATAAAAATGTCCAAATTAAGGCACCAACAAGAGGTTACCTTCATTCAGGAAAGGCCAATGAAGTTCAGGATTTCTCTTCCAACTAGAAAGGCCCATGGCAAAGATGGCAGCATCTGCTTTCTCTCCAGGCTTCTTGTTTCATGAAGCTCCATCTGGGGCATTGTCCTTCTTCATCTCCAAAGGTCTTTGGCTGTATTGGCTCTGTGGTTCTCAAGGCTCTGTCATAGCTCTGTTGTGGCTCTCAGGGATCTCATCAAAGCAAGCTTTCTCAAAGATTTTAAAGGATTCCAGTAAACTAATCAAGACTCACCTGGAATAGGTGGAGTTACATCTCTCTCAAAGTTAATACCCACAATTGGGTGAAAGGCGGCCTCTGCAAGATGGATCAAGATTAAAACATGGCTTTTCTAGGGTACATAATCCCTTGAATCTGACACACCTGGGGATCTCGGGAGTGCATGAACAGACAATCGGGCCAAGGAGGCTGGCCAAGCCTTGTACCACCATCATTTTTTTCTTTCTGGTGCATGGGCAGGGAGTCAAACCCAAGTATCTGCTATGAAAAGCAGGTGTTCTGCCACTGAACCACCTGTGCAGCTTTTCTGCCTAGCTTTTAATAGACCCCCAATTAGAAATGCACCACCTACATGAGATCTGGGCCTTGGTTTGACAGGAAATTACTGACAAACCAAGTGCAAAAGGGAGCCTTCAATGCAAACCCAAATAAATACAAAGCTTAAGAAAAGTGAAGGAAGTCAACTTGCAAAATAATCTTATTAAGACAATCAAATGCCCTGAATATAACAGAAAGTCACAAAGCATGTGAAGATCCAGGCAGAAATGGCCCAGCTAAATAACCAAATCAAAACACCAGAGGGGGCACAAAATACAGATCAATTGTTCAAGTATATCTATAAAGACATAAAGGATATCAAGAAGTCACTAGAAGAGCGTAAAAAAGAATTCAAAATATTAAATAGAAAAATAGCAGATCTCACAGAGATGAAAGATACTGTTGACCAAATTAGAAATATACTAGAGACAAATGATAGCAGATTCAAAGAAGCAGAAGGAAGAATAACTGAGTTAGAAGACAGAACGATTGAACTAGAGCACACAGAAGAACAAATGGCAAAAAAAGATTGAAAAAATGGGACTGGATGTCAGGGAAATGATGAACAACAAAAGGTGCACAAATATAAGAATCATTGGTGACCCAGAAGGAGAAAAGAGTAAAGGGCTGGGAAGGTTAGTTGAAGAGATAATCGGAGAAAATTTCCCAACCCTTATAAAAGACATAAATATGCAAATCAAAGAGACCCAATGAACACCAAATAGGATAAATCCAAATAGGTCTACTCCAAGACATAATAATCAGACTGTCAAATGTTGAAGAAAAGCAGAAAATCCTGAAAGCAGCACAAGAAAAGTGATCTACTACGCACAAGGGAAATCACATAAGACTGAGTTCAGACTATTCAACAGGTGCCATGAGGCAAGAAGGTAGTGGTATGATATATTTAAGATCCTGAACAAGAAATGCTTCTAGCCAAGAATTTTTATCCAGCCAAATTGTCCTTCAAAATTGAGGGAAAGATTAAAATCCTCAAAGACAAAGACTGAGATAACTGGTCAACAAGAGACTTGCCCTACAAGAGATACTAAAAGGAGTCCTGTCAGCTGAAAAAAAAAATGAGGGGAAAGGGAAGTCTGGAGAAGGGCACAGAACTGAAGACTAACAGTAAGGATAATTTAAAGGGTAAAGAGAAAGAGAGGGAAATGAATATATAATCTGACAATAAAAACTAAAGGATAAGATGATAGATTCAAGAACTGCTTTTACAGTAATAATTTTGAAAGCTAATAGACTAAACTCACCAATTAAAAGATACAGATTGGGCTATGTGATTATACCAGGAACCATTGTTTTAAAAGGTTGGATTGTATGATGTGCAAATTAAACTATTTAAAAATGAAAAAAAAAGATACAGATTGGCAGAATGAATTTAAAAGTATGATCCATCTATATGCTTTTTACAAGAGATACATCTTATACCCAAGGATACAAACAGATTGAAAGTAAAAGGATGGAAAAAGATGTTCCACACAACCTGTAACCAAAAGAAAGCAGGAGTAGCTATTCTAATATCAGATAAAATACACTTTAAACGTAAAGACATCATAAGAAAGAAAGAAGGACACTACATATTAAAAAAGGGACAAAGCACCAACAAGAAATAACAATTATAAATGTTTATGCTCCTAAACAAGAAACTCCAAGGTACATGAGGCAAACATTGGCAAAACTGAAGGGAGTATAGACATTTCAACAGTTATGATGGGAGACTTCAATACACCACTCTTCTCTATATACAGAACAACTAGACAGAGGATCATAAAAGACATAGGGAACTTGAACAATGTGATAAATGAGTTAGACCTAATAGACATATATAGATCGTTATATCCCAAAACACCAGGATATACATTCTTCTCTAGTACTCATGGAACATTCTCCAGGATAGATCACATCCTGGGACATACAACGTGTCTTTATAAATTTAATATGATTGAAATTATTCAAATCACTTTCTCTAACAACAACGGAATGAAGCTGGAAATTAACAATTTCCAAAGAACCAGAACTTTCACAAATAAATGGAGATTAAACAGCGCACTCTAAAACAATCAGTGGGTCAAAGAAGAAATTGCTAGAGAAATTGCTAAATACCTGGAGATGAATGAAAATGAGAGCACAACATATCAGAACTTATGGGATGCAGCAAAGGCAGTGCTGAGAGGGAAATTTATTGCCCTAAACGTCTATATTAAAAAGGAAGAACAAGCGAAACTCAATGACTTCACTGTTCGCCTGGAGAAATTACAGAAAGAACAGCACACCAACCAAAGCAACTAGAAGAAGAGAAATAATATGGATTAAATCAGAAATAAACAAACTGGAAAACAAAACAAAAAAAATAGAAAGAATCAACAAAACCAAAAGTTGGTTCTTTGAGAAAATCAATAAAACTGATAGACTCCTAGCTAAGCTGACAAAGAAAACAAAAGAGAGAGGATACAAATAAAATCAGAAGTGAGAGGGGGGTCGTTACCATCGATCCTGAAGAAATTTTTTAAAAATCATAAGAGAATATTATGAAAAACTACATGCCAACAAAGTAGACAACTTAGATGTAATGGACAAATTCCTAGAAACACACAAACTACCTATATTGACTCGAGAAGAAACAAACAATCCCAACAAACCAGTTACAAGTAAAGAGATTCAATCAGTCATCAAAAATCTTCCTATAAAAAATCTTCCTGTCAGGACCAGACAGCTTCACAGGGAATTTTATCAAACATTCCAAAAAGAACTAACACCAATCATGCACAAACTCTTTGGAAAAAATTGAGGAAAAAGGAACTCTACCTAACTCATTATATGAAGCTAACATCACTCTAAAACCAAAACCAGATAAAGACACTACAAGAAAGGAAAACTACAGACCAATCTCCCTAATGTACAGAGAAGCAAAAATTATCAACAAAATACTACTAGCAAATCGAATCCAATAACACATTAAAAGAATTATACATCACAACCAAATAGGGTTTATACCAAGAATGCAATGTGGTTCACCATAAGAAAATCAATCAACATAATACAACACATTAACAAATAGAAAGGGAAAAATAACATGATCATATCAATTGATGCTGAGAAAGCATTTGTCCTTTTCTGATAAAAACACTTCAAAAGGTAGACATCGAAGGAAACTTCCTCAATATCATAAAGGGCATATATGAAAAACCCATAGCCAGCATTATACTTAACAGTAGGAGATTGAAAGCATTCCCCTTAAGATTGAGAATGAGACCAGGATGCCCATTATTACCACTATTATTCAATATTGTACTAGAAGTCCTAGCTAGAGTAATCAGCAGAAGAAAGAAATAAAAGGCATCCAAATAGGAAAGGAAGAAGTAAAACTTTCATTATTTTCAGACAACATGGTCCTATACTTGGAAAAATGAGAAATCTATGACAAAGCTACTTGAGCTAATAAACAAATTCATCAAGGTGGCAGGATATAAAATTAATGTACAAAAATCAGTAATGTTTCTATACACCAGTAGTGACCTAACCGAGGAGTCAGTTAAGGACAAAATTCCATTCAAAGTAGCAACCAAGAAATAAGCTTAACCAGGGATGCCAAGGACCTATAAACAGAAAATGACAAAACATTGCTAAAATAAATCATAGAAGACTTAATAGGTGGAAAGACATTCCCTGCTCATGGATAGGAAGGTTGAATGTTGTTAAGATGTCAATTCTATGCAAATTGTTCTACAGATTCAATGTAATACCAATCAAAAGTCCAATAACCTACTTTGAGACTTGAAAAAGCTAGTCATCAATTTTATTTGGAAGGGACAGAGACCTCGAATAGCTAAACATATCCTAAAAAAGAACAGCAAAGTGGGAGGACTAACAATTCTTGACTTTAAAGCTAACTATAAAGCCGCAGTGGTCAAAAGAGCATGGTACTAAGATAGAAGTATTGACCAATGGAATCAAATCAAGTGTACTGAGATAGATCACCAAATCTATGCTCAACTGATCTTCAATAGGGTGCCCAAATCCATCGAACTGGGACAGAAAAATCTTTTCAATAAATGCAGATGGGAGAACTGGGTATCAATAAGCCAAAGAATGAAAGAGGGCCCCTACCTTTCACCATATATAAAAATTAATTCAAAATGGATTAAAGACCAAAATATAAGAGCCAATACCATAAAACTCCTAGAAGAAAACACAGGGAAACATCTTCAAGACCTCGTAAGGAGGTAGTTCCTTAAACTTTACACCCAAAGCACAAGCAACAAAAAAGATTGATCAATGAGAACTCATTAAAATCAAAAGCTTCTGTGCCTCAAAAGACTTTGTCAAAACGGTGAAGAGGTGGCCAAATCAATGGGAGAAATTATTTGGAAACCACATATCGGATAAAGTTTTGATATCCTGTGTACATAAAGAAATTATACAATTCAACAACAAAAGAACAAACAACCCAATTATAAAATTGGCAAAGGATATGAATAGACATTTTTCTGAAGAGCAAATACAAATGGCTAAAAAGCACGTGAAGAGATGCTCATCTTCATTAGCTATAAGGAAAATGCAGATCAAGACTACAATGAGATACCACCATCACACCTGTAAGAATGGCTGCTATTAAACAAACAGGAAACTACAAACGTTGGAGAGGATGTGGAGAAATTGGGACACTTATGCACTGCTGGTGGGAATGTACAATGGTTCAGCCGCTATAGAAGACGGTTCGGCGATTCCTTAGGAAACTCAATATCTAGTTGCCCTATGACCCGGCAATACCAATACTCAATATATACACAGAAAAGCTGAAAGCAGTGTCACAAACAGACATGTGCACGCCGATGTTCAGAGTGGTACTTTTCACAATTGCCAAAAGATGGAAACAATCTAAGTGTCCATCAACAGATAAGTGCATAAACAAAAGTGTAGCATATGCATACGATGGAATATTATGCAACAGTAAGATGAAATGGGGTCCCAAAGCATATGACAACATGGATGAACCTTGAGGACAGAATGCTGAGTGACATAAGCCAAACACGAAAAGATAGATACTGTATCATTTAGTTATTATGACTCCGGTAAAGGTAATATCAGAGGTTTACGCTGTAGAATACAGGGGACCTAGAAGTACATAGTAGCTAGAGACAGGGAAAGACTACCCAATGAGGTTCAACTTTAATGTAAGGGGGCAGATAGAAGTTATGGTACCTAATTAGTGGCGTGATAGGTAACACTGCCATATTGAAGGTGAATATGATTGAAAGGGGATGTAGAGTGCCATGTATCCCACCAATTAACTCTACAATTATAAACAAGTTCTTATATGAACTACTTCAAAGGTTTGATCTTGTACAAAGTCAATAATAGAGGGGTAAAGGGGGAAAACTAATATTGCATGCTATGGCCTATAGTAAGTAGGAAGACAGCAACAGTACCACAGAAATACCAGGGGTAAATAATTGAGGGGGAAGGGATAAGAGATTAGGGGAGGTTTACATTTGATATTTGGTCAGGTTGTGTTTATAGCTTCTTCATCTCTTTGGACCAATGAAAATTGTCTAAAATTGAGAGTGCCGATGATTGTACAGCAAAGTGAGAACACTACAAGACATGGTTTGTTTATTTTGGACATTATCCATGATGCCCATGGATGGAGGGGCTGACGTGTACAATGATTGTGATATTTATATATACATATATCATGGAGTACTGTGTGGCTACAAAAAGGAATCACCTTGTGAGGCAGGCAACAAACTGAATGAACCTTGGAAACAATGTATCGTGCAAAATAAGCCAGAAACAAAAGAACAAATATGCTATGGTCTCTTTCAGAAAATACTTATAAGAAAAGTGGAGCCCAGATTGTAAGGTCTTACAGCAGCCATGCTTAGTCCGAAGTTGTAAGTGTATTTCTAGACCCTGAGACACTGAGCTATATGTGTATATGTTGGTATTTCCCTGGAACTTTGAGTTCCTCTGTAACACCTAAGATTCAGAGCTGGAGTCCTGCAGCTCTGAAAGTCAGCATTGCTAAATATAATACCAGTTAAAGTAACCAAAAAAGAGATCAGTGTTCGATTAGAGATAAAAAACAAAGCCAATCTTGCTGAAACTAAGGTAAATCAGAATAGTGGGCAAAAGATGATAGTGGATGCACTCTAGACCTTCACCTACTGTATGAGACCAAAGGCAGAGAGGTTTATTGTGTCTAGAACCTAAATTTTCTGTAACACACATTCTAAGCAACCTGTCTGGATAGCTCATTTAAACAACTCAAACACATGGAGTCCAGAAAGGGTATGAGGCCTTTTAATTCTGTATTACTTACTGTAATACCCAGAGATACCCCAGACTATGGTGGGCTCAAAATTTTAAATGATTGGTAGAGTCCCTTGAGGGACTGGGGAAAAAAAATAGGAGATATTAAATTTTCCCACCAGGGAAACCCCTGGTACTCTCTCAGACATTAAGAACTCCCAAGAAAATAGGCCAAGCCCTTGATTTTGAGGCTTACCTTTATGAAATGTATTACTATAGCGGAAAAACAAAGACTACCTATAATTATGCCTCTTCCAGGAAACCCATTTGGTTCCAATTAATTCCATCTCCCTATCTTATATTGCTGACACCACTTTTCAACATGAAGAAGTTAGAATGGACATAACCCAAAGACCCTGTGCCAGTTTGAAGTTGTTATGTATCCCAGAAAGGCCATGTCCTTTAATCCTGATTCAATATTGTAGGGTGAAAGCCCTTTGATTAGATTGTCTCCATGGAGATGTGACACTTCCAGTTGTAGTTGTGGCCTTTTGATTAGATTAAGTCCACAGAGATGGAGCGCACCCGATTATGGGAGGGGTCTTTTGGTTAGATGGAGATGTGACTCCACCCATTCAAGGTGAGTCTTGATTAGTTTACTGGAGTTCTTTAAAAGAAAAAACATTTTGAAGAAACCTTAGATGCTTGGAGTCCCGACACAAAGAGCAGTTGCAGACATTTGGAGAACAGTTGCTTCAGAGCTCACAGAGCCAACACGAGACCCAGATGTTTGGAGACGCAGCACCCAGCAGACATCACCATGTACCTTCCCATGAGATGCTAAGCAAGCCAGAACCCAGAGTTGCTTCCTGGAGGAGCTAAGTGAAGGCCCACAGATGCCAAGTGAGGAACCTCCACAGGAAACAGAGGCTGAAAGCAATGGAGCCCAGGAGCAAGGGACCAGCAGATGCCAGCCACATGCTTTCCCAGCTGACAGAGGTGTCCCAGATGGCATCAGACGTTCTTGAGTAAAGGTAACCTCTTGTTGGTGCCTTAGTTTGGACATTTTCTTGACACTAGAACTGTTACTTATAACTTATCAAATTCCCCTTTTAAAAGCCATTCCATTTCTGATATATTGCATTCCAGCAGCTTAAACTAATACAGACCCTTATAGATTTGGAGTAGGATCAAAAGAGAAGGAGGAGGGTAGGCCACGGTGGCTCAACAGGCAGAGTTCTTGCCTGCCATGCCAGAGACCCAGGTTCGATTCCCAGTGCCTGCCCATGCAAAAACAAAAAAAGAGAAGGAGGAGTTATAACAAAGAAGATAGGATTTAACAAATGAGCATGACTGCTGAATCACTATAATGATATTTCTTTTAGCTTCCAATGTTTGGGAGCAGCTAGAAGGAAAAACCAGAAAATGTGGAATGGTAACCCATACCAAACTTGAAATCTGTTCTGTAATTATTTGTTAAAATGTACTTCGAAGGTTATTGGTTTTTTTTTTAATGTTACATTTCACAATTTAAAAAGTTAAAAAAAAAAAATCCATGTGAACTGCTTATAGGAGCCAAGTGGTAAGGAATTGTGGGCAGCCTCTAGAAGTCGAAAATGGTCCCCAGGCAACAGTTCGCAAGGAAACGAAACCTCAGTCCTCGGGCCCCAAGAAAATAAATTCTGCTAACAGCCCATGAACTTCGAAGAAGACCCCAAGCCTCAGATAAGGGCCTGAGCAGAGAATCCAGTCACCCTGGGCCTGAGCTTCAGACCCCCAGAATTGTGAGATAATAAATGAGTGTCATTTTAAGCAGCTAAGCTTGGGATAATTTGTAACGCAGCAGTAAAAAGTTAAGACATGGAGGCACCTGTGGGTCTGCAGATGTAGCCATCACTGCTTCATGCAGAACCCCTTAGGTCCCTTTTATGGCTGCTGTGCAGCCCTCCCCAGCCCTCCCCCACCTTCCATGGCTTTCAGTTCTAACAGCCCAGACCTGCCATTCTCTAGAAGTCTGTTCTTGGGCTTCTGGAGCTGCTTCACCTGACTTGTGCAGAGCTGGAGGTGTCTGGAAGTGCCTGGGAGTATATGTTCCTCCAGAGAGACACCTCCTCAAAGACGAACTGTCATGGGCACATAAAACCCAGCTCCCTTGCCTTGAGTTAGGATCAACTCCCAGGTACAACTCGCCCTCTAGAGCTCCCCTTGTGCGACCAGGCTGAGGCTAAGACTGCCTGAGATGGTATTTGTTTGGCTTCTTCTCTTTCCCTATCCTGCTACCCCCACACCTTCAGTCATCTCCCCTGGGAACATTTCCTTAATCAATCACTAGCACCAGCATCCTCATTTCAGTTTCTTCTCCTGGGTAACCCAACCTCGAACAATCAGTTATCCCTTTTCCTCTCTAAGCCATCTCACCTGCTGGAAGGAAGAATCAAGTGAGATGATGAATGCGACTGCACTTTGGAACTGCTAAGTGGTCCCGTGTGAGTTTTCTTTACATGCTGCTTTGCCTCTGCTCTCCCCCCTGAAATATCGGGGTATCAGGGTGAGATCATTATTTTAGCAGCTGGTAGCAGAGTTCTTTTTGAGAAGGAAATAGTCTTGGCTTAGGAAAGTAGCTTGATGGGTATGCTTTAGAGGCAACCACTAAATGAGGTAAATAAAATACTGTGCCTAAGGAATAAGCAGGAAGTTGAGGATGGGAAGGGAAGAGAAGAGAAAGGTGAGGATGCCAGGGGGTGTGGAAGTGGGCAGCAGGCCCACACAGAGGAAGGTGCTAAAGAGGAGTCCAAGGAGGAACTTGGACATCAGACAACGTGACTTTTAAAGAGTTAAGTGGGGATGCAAGGGTAGTTCAGCAGTAGAATTCTTGCCTGCCATGTGGGAGACCTGGGTTCGATTCCCAGTCCATGCACTTCCCAAAAAGCAAAGAAGCAAAGCAAACAAACAGAAAAACAACAGAACAAACAAACAAAAATTCAACAAATTGTGCTGCAACAATGGGATACTCACATGGAAAAATAATGAAATGTGACCCTGCCATACAGCATAGAAAAAAAAAGAGTTAAGTGATTTACATGGTGCTGATGTCACACTCCACCCCACTGGCATAGCCTTGAACCTCGGTACAGTCTGCTGTACTACACAGTCACCTGTGTAGTTTTTAAGAACACCAGGTTCCTTTTCTTGGGCATGATGGAGCAGGGGGAAGAGGACAGCTCAGATAGCTCTCCGAGTTCTTGCCACATGGGCCAGCCACCCATTGCAGGACTCCACGTACAGCCCACAGACCACTCATCAGTGCCAACATATCCTTGCCCAAACTCCTCATCTTTCCTCTAAAACCTGCTCCTTCTACAACACTCCAGAACTCTTATTGCCCGGCAACAAGCTGTATCAGCTTTGGTTTCTCCAAAAGCAAACCCTGAGACAAGGACTTGGATGCAGGGACTTTATCTGGAAGGTAATCCAAGTGAGGAGGTGGGGAAGCTAGACAAAGGAAGAGAGGAGAATTAATAAAGACAATGGACAGCTGAGGCTCAGTCTGGCTGCGGACCTTCTGAGGAGCTGAGTAGAGGACATGTCTCAGAGTTCCCCAACCACAGGATTGGGAAGCTGGAATTTTACTCCCTCAGTGGTTGAGAATTGCTCTGGCGGCGTTAAATTCCTGCAACTTCTGAGCTATCCAGCGCCTGGGCTGACCAACTCCCGTAGTGCCTGAGAAAGCTGTAGGGCAGAGCATCAGGCAGTGAAATGGGGTGGGAAACTGCCAGCATGCACAGAAATTGTCCACCATAGCTGCAGGTGAATGCGGAGACAGGCCAGCACCTGTGAAAAAGCCCAGAGGCCCTGCCAGTCCCTCCCTCACTCTCTTCCCACCACTCACACCTAATTCCTGTCTGACAGAACTTTGCCTTCCTTACCATTCTCAGTTGCTGCTCTAGCTCAGGCCCTCAACATCTCCCACCTGGAAACAGCTTACCCATGCACTCTCCGCCTCTGATCTCACTCGCTCCCATCGCGATCTGGGCTGCCATATCAAAGCATGACAAAGTGGGCAGCTCAAAACAACCAAAATGTCTTCTCTCACAGTTCTGGAGGCCAGATGTCCAAAATCAAGGCATTGACAGGGGCATGCTTCCTCCCGAGGCTCTGGGACAGGATGTTTCATTGCCTTTTCCAGCTTCTGGCAGGTTACTGGTGATCCTTGGCATTCTTTGGCTTATGGCAGCATCACTCTGATTTCTGCCTCCATCTTCTCATGGCCTGCAGCCCTCATGTATCTGTCTGTGTCTCTATGTCCAAATTTCTCTCTTCTCAGAAGGACAAAGGACACTTGTCATGTTGGATTGGGCCCAGGCTACTCCAGTCTAACCTTATCTTAACTAATTCCATCTGCAGAGACTCTGTTTCCAAATAAGTTCACACTCACAAGTACCAGGGAATAGAACCTGCACATATCTTTTTGGGGGGTATACAATTCAACCTGCAACAGTGATCCACGTGATCTTTCCAAAAGTCAAATCCAGCCCTGTCGTGCCCTCTCAGAACATTTTTGAGAGCTCCCCAGGGTCTCCAAGATCCAGTGGAGATCCTTGACATTGGCCCCAGACCTGCCATGCTCCGACACACATGTCCAGCCTTGTTTCCTGACCCTTCCTGGCTTGCATTTGGTCTTCTAGCCACCCAAAAATATTTTTTTGGTTGTCCAAAACCTTCCATCTTTCTACTTCTGCAGTACTGTTCCTTCTTCCTGAAGAGCCTTTCTGCCCCCTTTGTCTCCCTGGCAAATCCCTGATCTTCCTCTTCCCCTTCCCTGACTCCTCCAGCCAGAGTAAACCCCTCCCTTCTCTCTGCCATGACCACAGTCCACTGGGGCCCAAAGTATCTTATATTAAGCTCACCCACACACACTCACACACACACACACATCTATCTTCTTGCCCACCTATGTTTCCCCAGCACCAAGAACAGTTTCTGGTACAAAGTAGATGCTCACTTATTTATGAAATAAATATTGAAATAAATAAGGACAGGAAGGGATAAAGAATTGCTCTTTCATAGCTCACCGCATGTTATAATAGAAACCTACATTATAGATGATATGGCTTGAGCTCTATATTTGCAGGAAAGGAAAACAGAGCAGTTGCTGATGCCCCATCCACCTGCCCTTAGGCTTTACTCCTTCAATGCACCCCAGCCCAAGTCCCCAATGGCCAGGACCTCATCTCTGCGCAGGGGCTTTCTTTGGCTTCTGGAATGTACTCTGCCCATCCTTGCCCCAGAAATGCCAGGAATCCATGCCCATCCCCAACAATAAGAATTGGTGGATAAATACCCCAGCTCCCTCACCCCTTGGTTGGGATAACTCTGAGGTATGATCTACACTGTCTTCTAGAGGTCCTCAGCAGAAAAGAGCTCCAGTTGATCCAAAAGAGTAACTAGTCTGATGGCAACCACTTTATTGATTTCCTTCTCTTCCCTGCCTTAGTTTTCCCCATTTCCCTGCCAGTATTTCCTTGGATTGTCTCCCAAATAAACTATTTGCACTCAAATCTCTAGTTCAACTTCTCTTCTAGGGGGATCCAAACTAAGACAGAGAGTTAGGCCCAGAAGGGACCAGGAAGGTTGCAAGACACAGTTGTTTAAGGCCACAAAGCTGGGTCTACATGCTATGTCCCCTGACTCCTATGACATATGACTTTACAAGAACCCCAGGCACCAGGCCTGGAGATATCAGCCACTCTCCTCATGTGAACTGAAGAAATAGGCCTCCACCCTTAGGGAGTGGCAGAACCAGGGCGGGTGTTCCATTCTCTTCCATCACCATTATACCCCACTCTGCTTGACCACCTGGTTCCCTGGTTCCAGCACCACCCAGCCCTGCAGCCTTACTTCTTCACCACATCTCACATCCTCTCTTTTGGGTCCAAACCTTTCATCTCCCAATGCAGACAATTCCAGCTAGAAGAGACCTTTTTTTGTTGTTGTTGGGTTTTTTTGTTTTTTTGGTGTTTTTTTTTTTTTTTTGGAGAAACCCGAAATGTTCAAGCTGCACACTGTCTTCTCTCGCCTGCATTTCCCAGTGCTCACCCCACTCCTTTCCAACTCAAGCTGTAGTGGGTGGGTACACCCCATTGATTTCAAACTTCCAAGTCAAATACAATGAATCATGTCTATAAAAGCCCATTTCAAGCCCCTTGAGCTCCAGGGCACTGATAGTGAAAAATTTCTCATTCACACACACACACACACGCAACACACCCATGCAACACACAGCACACATGCAATACACATAATGCACCCATGGAATGCATATGACATTTAGCGCATATAAACGCAACATAAACACACAGCACAGGTGATATGCCCATTGTGCATGCAGCACACACAAACATGACGCAAACAAAACGTATACAACACACACGTGACACATGCAATGCATGCAAAACAGAAGCGCACACACATATAACACAACACACACATACACTCCCCACCTCTTTTCTTTCAGTCCCTTCCCTACCTGGGTGGGAAGCGGTGACTGAAACTGGCATCGTACCAGCTACGATCTCGTCAGAGCACAGGGACTGCACAGAGTGCCATGCTGAAGAGAGGGTTATTTCAGTGCATTTCCACTAGGCATTCTAACCGACTTTCTCGTTTCCTTCTCATGCCTTGGTATTAATTAACCCCGGGATTTAAATCTGATGCATTAGGCAAAAACAATTCTAAATGCTTTTGGAGAAGCGAGTTCCAAATTAGCTGTAGCTGAACATGCATCTATTTGAAAGGCAGGCAGCTTGAACACTGACACTATAAAAAATGAAAGTGAAAGCCCTCGAAGAGGGAAGGCAAAGATCAATGGTGCTTGTTGGCCGCCTGGTTCACAGCCCAGCCCTGGTGGAGGCTGTGGGATGGAGGTTCTTGGGCTCTAAGGAGGGTAGGAAGGGGGAAATAAAGTTGTGCACCCAGGTTACAGCTGAAGAAGGCTGGCAATGATTCCCGCTTCCTCTGGCTCTCCCCTCCCTGGCCTTCTCTTGTCTTTGCAACAGCCGTGCCTAGAAGTCTACAGGGAACAATTCTCCCAAGGCTGCTAGAAGCAAAATCCATCTCAAATTTCTCTCTGCTCTAAACAGGAATCTTAATTCACCTGCTTTTTCTCTTCTGCCTGGTCCACAGGGCGTAGGGCTGGGGTAGACCGCTTGGAAACCACGGACCATAGGAGCACAGGGCATAACACCTTACACCAGTCTCTAACCATTTCATGAAGCCCTGTCTTTTCTCCTCAGTAAGACTGTGAGTTCCTTAAATGTAAAGACATGGCATCTTTGTGGTCTGGGACTCCAGGCTTGCAAATGTTTCCTGCAAACAGCTACCCAATTGGTTGTTTCAGCTGGAGTTTGATCAGGGAAGCAGAACCACTGTGAGTGATATCAAAAAGAGGGGGGAAGGGGGAGTATTGTAGAGATTAGCCCCGATGCAGTTGAGAGAGCTGGTTAAGCAATCCATGGAAGGCTACCACTTCTGCATCTGGTGACAGGTCGGTAGTTAGTATGGTGAGCAATAGGGAAGAAAAGATGGGCATGAAATGGAGAGAACAAGAACAAGCCAGAATCTGCAACTCTCACCCACAGCCTCCAACCTCAAAGACATGGGTTACCTGAGGCTGGGCTGGTGCCCTTTACCAGGGAGCTGCATACACCCCAGCCTCAGGACTCAGAGAAGCCAGGGCAGGAGATCTGGCAGGAACTGGGGGAGCTATGCACTAGACTACTGCCCACAGCAACAAGGTGAACCCGCAGATTAGTGACAACATGGATGAGCTGCAACAGCACCTGCCTGACACAATTGTCAGAGCATAAAAACTCCCCAACTTCATGCAAATTTCTCTTGTGGCAGAAACATTCAGGGAAGAGAATTCTGGGAAACATAATTGAGCTGAGCTAAGTTGACACAGTACCAAGCCATCACCTGGATAATTGTTTCCCCATCTACTCAACGCCCTCCACTCACTCATGCTTACTCCAGAGAGTAAATAAACTAGGTTATTGGTGTATCAGTCAACTGTTGCTGTTTAACAAACAATCTTGAATGCATAGCAGCATTCAACAATGAACATTTATTTCTTCCTCACATGTCTGTGGGTTGGCTGGGTGACTCTGCTCCACCACTCTTTCATCCTCCTCCCAGGACCAGCCTGTTGGGGAATGTTCTTTTCATGGCAATGGCAGAGGCACAGGAGGACAAGCAGAAACTCTTGAGGCCTCTTGAGGTTTAGGCCCAGAACTAAAGCACTACCCCTTTTACCCCATTGGATTGGCCAAGCAAGTCACACAGCAAAGCTCAAAGTCAAGGGTTGGGAATATACATTCCACCCATGAAGAAGCCATGGCAAGGATGTGGCTACAGGGAGGGGTGGAGAATTGGGGCCAATGATTCAATTCATCACAATGGAAAAACCCCCTCCATCTGGGCATCCCTCCTCCACCATTTCCATCCCCAACACAAGGAGTGTGCTGCCTCTTTATTCAGCTTTGTTCAACTGAAAAATCTCAAGCTATTTCTGTCTCACTTTTACCCCTATTCTTCCACCTCTCTCTCTTCCAAATCTTGTCTAGTTAACACGGGGTGGGGGTGGGGGGAATCTCTTTTTCATTTTCTTCCTTTCTTATTTGAGCCAAAAAACCATGTGATGGCCATGTGAAATTCTGCAACAAATACAGCTGAACCGAGAAAAAGAAAGGCTATTAGTTTTGAAGTGAAATTAGATAAAATAAAGAGTCAATGTCATCAATCTCTAACAACCCTTGAAATTGTCTAGAAGGGCCATCCATAATCACTGCAAAGTTGCCACGTGCCTCCTCAGACCTATCTCATTAGCTTCCAACCCCAGTATTGAACTATGAGAAACTTTCTCCATTTAAAGTTACTGTGTGTGGTATTTGCATTTAATGACTAAGAGAGCAACTATATCACTTCTACTGGTTTATCTCCTAGGGTATTTCTGTGGAATGAATGAGTTGATCCACAGAAGGCACTTAGCACAGGGCCTGGCACATAGTCCACACTCAAAACCTGTTAACCACCGTCTTTATTGCGAATGCATGGTGCTTCAGTTAGCTAGAGATGTGTAACAAACCATCCCAAAGCATACTGGCAAAAAAGCAACCACCATCATCTTAAGCTCAGAGATGCAGTGGGTCAGGAATTCAAAGAGGGCACGGCCAGGAGTAACTTGTCTCCCTGTTCCCATGACAACAGTGGCTTTAGCTGAAAAGACTCAAATGGTTAGGAGTCACTTGGGTGACCAAGGACTCATGAGCCTCTCTCCCCCTCTGTGGTCGCAGGGCCTCTCCACATGGTGGCCTCAGAGAAGCCAGGCATCTTGCATGGTGGCTCAGGCCTCCAAGAATGAGTGTTCCAGAAAACCAGGCAGAAGTTGCAATGGCCCTCACTGCCCGGCCTCTGAAATCACGTTGTGTGACTTCTGCCAGCCCCTATTGGTTGAACTAAACACAAACCCACTGGACTTGAGAGGAGAGAGAGAGCCCACCTCTCCGTGGGAGGTGACTGAAAGAATATGCAGCCATGTTTTAAAGCTATCACTTGGTTATGTCTAGTATGTTGACAGTTAAGCAAACCTTTGTGGGTTAATTGGAAACCTTGAGATTCTTCTTGGGGGTGTTTCTTTGGGAGCTATGTTTTTAGGTCCAAATAACAGATTTTCAAGTCAACTTGGACATGCAGCTCATCGTGAGGTGGAACTTCCTGACTTCTCATTTCGCCCCGAAGTGTTTAGCACTGGGAGCAAAGCTATCACATTATTTATTAATTACTGATGTTGATCATACACTTAGTATATACGAGACCCTACGCTAAGCACCCTACATGGATCGTGTCATTGGATCCTCCCACCAAATGCTGGTTATTTCCATTTCACAGGTGGGGAAACTGAGACTTGGAGAAGGCAAGTGACAAGCCAAGGGTTACACAGCTGGGACTGTGATGCAGATTCTGAAACCAGGTCCGTCTGTTTCCAAAGCCCATGCTTAGCTATCACAGCGTACTGACTCTATAAATACTATTTGAGCAAATGGAAGCCTCTGGGGATTTGTAAAGGCCAGGGGCTCTCTCCAGGGGAGCAGGTCTAATAGGGAAACTGCTGCAGAAGCTCAAGTCCCCATCATGGGTGCCCTGATCTCATGCCAGCAGGGCCGAGGGCCACCAAAGGGACTGCTCTCCCTCTTGGGCAGATCCGGGGCACACAGTTCGTTCACGTGTTCACAGTCGATTCGTATCCTCCAACCATCCCTGCCTGCCCCCACTGCCCCCCCAAGTTCCCAGTCTTCTCTAGCCCCACCGGCTCCATCTTTCCCAAACCAGAGCAAACCGGGCCACACTCAGCTTTTTGTCCCCAGGCACGGATGGAGGAATAAACGGCTGTTTTGTCCCCGGCTGTACAATGCCATTTGTGCCAGGCAGCTCTGGGTGGGAGCACCAGGCAAACACAACCTCCATTCTCCCTGGTTGGTTAACAGACAGCGACTGCACACACAGCGGGAGGCAGCCCACAGACGCCCATGGGCTGCTTCGGAGGGAAAAAGGCTGCCGGTCTGCTGGGCCTTCCCCAGAGGTTTCATAGTCAAGTGTCTGTGTCTCCGGCGCCCCCCCTCCCACGCCATTTCCCCAGCACCCCTCCTCCACCACGTCTCCACAGTTTAGGATGAGAAAACCCCCTTGTTTGGGATCTTTGCAATAACGATGAAAGCCTTTCACCACCACCACCCCCAATCCTCCCCCCTCCCGCCTCCTTTTCTTTTCTTTTTAAGAATTCATGTCTGCATCCCAGCAGGGGCATTTGTCACCCCGTGCCCAGGCTACAGATGCCTCCTCCTTCATAACCTCCTGCCCAGAAAGGCGGCCTTGTCAGACACATGAAACCAGCCCCTCTGGACATCTGGACAAGGCGCAGCCCTTTGGCTGAGCACGAGGCCAGAATGAATGCCGGAGACAGTGAAAGGGGAGCCCTTGTTCCCGGTCCAAATGGCCCAGCTAAATGGATGCAGCTGGGCACCATGGGGGTGGCCAGGGAGAGGAGGGGAGCCAGAGGGCCAGCCACCCCAGGCACCTTCACAGGGCAATCAGGACAGCAGGATGTCTTTAGGAAGAAACTTCTGGAACTGCCCTAGTAACATCCTTACGCCAGCAATTCAGGAAGCAGAATCGGTAACGGGTAGTGGGTAAATTTTTTTTGTTTTTTTGTTTTTTGTTTTTGTCTGTCCAGCACCCCATCTTCTAGGGGCAGAACCTTTCTTTCCATCAAAGGGTCTGAGCCTCTCAAGGCTCCCTCCTGCCTCCCACCCCTCCTACCCACCCCATCACCACCACTCACCAATCCATCCACAAGATTCAGTGCCCCAGCCCTAGCTAGCCAATCAGCTTACTCCACTAACCGTGGCACAGCCATTAGGCATTTGGTCCAGTTTGACCAATCAGAGCCCTCCTTGAGACATTTCTCCCAGAGATGGGGAACTTTTTGTCTCCACTGGGATAGAATGAGGCCTGCAGCTGCCAGCAGTCAGCTTGCCCACCAGTGGTTTCAGACTGGTTAAGAAGTAGAGTAGCACAGATGTGGCCTCACTCTCTCTAAGCCCAACTCTGCAAGTGAAGCCACTGCCTTCCCCACTATGTGGGACATGACATCCAGGGGTGAAAGTCTCCCTGGCGACTTGGGAGAGGACTTCCAGGGATGAGCCTGGCCCTGGCACTGTGGAATCAACAATACCATCCTGAACAAAAGGGGGAAAAGAAGTGTAATATAGAAGGTATCAGTGGCTGAGAGAGTTCAAATAGAGTTGAGAGGCTGCCCTGGAGGCCACTCTTACGTAAACTTCAGTTAGACATTGCTACTGTCATAACTTGCCAAACCCCAACCAAAACCATTCCAGCCAATCTTAAAGAATACCTAGGGCATTATATATGATTCTACAAAGGTTCTATGCACTAGGGTAACTTTTCAGAAATGTACACCCTCCAGATGGGTCCCTGGACCAGATATTCTTGAAATGCAGAGGGGCCAGCTTCTCCAGAACATCAGCTAGTTCCATCCCCCATCCCATATTATCGACAGCCCCTTCCAACATAAAAATGTTAGAATGGGCATAGCCTAAATACCCCTAAAGAGTGGAAGAAAGATCGAAGGTGATGGTGGAGTTATATAGAGAAGGTTGAGTTTAACAAACAAGTATGATTGCTGAATCATTAAACTGATATTTCTTTTAGTCTCCAGTATCTTAGAGCGGCTAGAAGTAAAAACCTAAAATTGTGGGATTGTAACCCATCCCAAACTCTGAAATCTGTTCTACAACTAACTGTTGTGCTGGCCTTTGAAATTTATTGCTCTTTGTATGTATGTCATTTTTCACAAAAAAAGAAAAAGTCGATTGTGATTATTTTAAAAAAGCAAATACAAGATTTCCTTTAGAGAAAAAAAAAAAAAAGAAGTAGAGTAACAGAGCCTGAAAGCTATTGTTTGAATCCCTAGATCCAGCTAGGTCCAAAGCTGTTCATTAGACGTTTCTGGTTCCTGAATCAATAAGTTCTACCTTTGACTTATGCTGATTTGAGCTGGGTTTCTGTCGTTTGCACCCCCCAAGAGTCTGACTAATTAGTTCCTCCTCAAACGAATATAAAGTCCTCAGCCTGGTGCTGGAGGCCTCAACAGAGCCACCCCAAGGTCCCGTGGGGCAGGTAGGCCAGCCTCGTCCCTGCTGCAAAGACCTGTAACTTCAGGATCTCAGACCAGCTGGCATCCAAAAAAGCCCCAGGAAGGCACTGTCGCCCTCACACTTTGAAGAGCCCTGTGGTCTGGATAAGGCTCAGTACAGCTGGTGGCAGGGCCGGCTCCCACCAAATACCTTCAAGTGGCCATGCAGTGGCATGTTCCCGTGTCCCTGATGAAGGCAGCAGTACATGGGGATGTCCTCAGACTGCCTGTGGCCCTGCTGCTGCCAGCGGCAACTTGGGGAGCAGCCCCCCTCAGGGGCAGGTTCTGTGCTCCAGTGGGAAGGGGTGGCAGCTGACTTCTGGTCATGCACCAAGGCAGGAGGCTAGACCAGCTTCTTGGGCACACAGGAAAGGAGGCCAGGAGAGCTGGACTCCCTGCTCACCTGGGCAGGTAGGCCTGAGTATCAAATTTTAGACACTAACAGGGGTGGGGAGGCAGGAATTTGCTTCCCCAACTGCAGAGCAAGAGACCCCAGTTCCAACTATAGCTCCCTTTGTGCCACCACCCAGGCACAAAAGCATTTTAGTAATGCTGCCGAACTTGAACGTGACCTTTAGGCTTGGAATTGATGTTCAGGTGCTCTGGGAAAGTTGAACCAGGTATGAAAATATTGAGAGGCTTGTGTAAAGGTTACTAAATCACTGCTGGCCCAAACTTCTGTGTGTGCCCCCTGCCCCCCAGCCTTCCAACTTTCCTACAATCCACCAACTGAAGGGTTGACTCTAGAACTCTGCAGCCCCCCTGATGCAGCACTAAGGAAGGCGCCTTTTGGATAGGTGGCTGGCAAGGCCTTACTTGGTTGGTGGTCAGATATGCTCTCATCCCCAGGTAAGCAGAAAGTCAGTGGCTAGGGATGTATGAGCTGAAGCCGGGAACCCTGAAGCCTGGGATGCAAGTTCCCTGTTGAGGGCTGAGGTGGCCACCAGCTTTGCTGCCATTTCTCCCTGTACCTCCCCCCCCCCCGACTTCTAACCTTCTCCCTGTCAGTTCTCCAGCCCTGTGGTTGTGTGTCAGTACATGTGTGTGTGTGGTGTATTTGTGCATGTATGTATGTGGGATATGTGTGTGTCGTGTGTGTGTGTGATGAGTGTGTGGGGTGGAGGGTTGTGTGTGTGCATAGTATGTGCATGTGTGCTCAGTGTCCATGTGGTATGTGTATGTGTGGTGAGTGTGGGGGATGGAAGGGGGCGGTTGTGGGTGTGTGGTGTTTGTGCAACCAGGCACAAAATCAACTGCAATGGATACATTTCACTTGCCCTTTTCCACCTCCAAATTCTTCCCCAAATAGGTTTCAACCTCATACCCACCACCTCCCAGTCCTTCCACTTATGACCACCCCTGCTGAGAATATTACTGCAAGCCTACTTGCTGCCAGACTCTTTACCTATGATACTTCTAAGTTGCTATTATCACCCCTATTTTACAGAAGAGGAAACTGAGGGTCAGAAGGGTTAATTAAGTCATCCCAAACCAAACAGCAGAGCTGGGATGTTACCTCCAGGATACATGAATAAAAAGCTGCATTGAGTGTGGCTAACTTTTCAGAACCATTCTGAAAATGGGATTACAAAGGCATCGTGTTCAGGGACACTATTCTTTCTCTGTCCTTTAGCTTTTTACTTTCCTCCAGTGCTGGCATTATGCGGGCACTTAATCAATATTGATTAAATTGAATATCATATCCTAAGATGCACAGAAACTAAGCCATGCAGACATGAGGGCACCAAATCTTTGTAAAATAGCTAGCCATGACACGTTGCTTATCGTCTTTGGTCTATAAAAGAGGAATAATAATAGTGCTTACGTCATCAACTTGTGGTCAGGTTCAAATGCAAAAAATAAACAATCAAAACAACATGTAGAGGGCATGGCACGGTGCTGGCATACAGTCAGTGCTTAATGAGTTGTTATTATTCCTACCCAATGTCCGAGCTTGCAGCAAGCTTTTACTCCCCTTATAGCTCTGTCAATCACTTCATTCAATGAGGGAAACCGAGGAGATATGTCTGCTGAGCCCGGCGATCATCTTCTACGCTATGATAGCTGCACTGGACCTGCTTTTGAGATCCCTCGTCATTGCTGTCCTGAGACACTTAGAGGAGAGAGGGAGGGCCAGTGGAGTGAGCCATTTTGTGTCTTACTCAGTAGCAGCCTTGCAGGCTGGTGCAAAGGTTACTGTGATGTGGCCACGTGACTGAGCCTGTGCCCAACGAAAGTCCGCACCCGGGATCCACGGCTGAATCTGCTCCTGCTTCCTGCAGGTCACCAAGCACAGACCCGTGGCGGGCCTGAATGCCAAAATCATTTAATGATTTAAAAAGACCGAGATCAATGACTTCAGCAATTTCTGGGAAGCGGTAACTCAGCGAGCTGTGGAAGGTTCTCAATTGGCTGTCGCCAGCCTGGCCCCCGTGGCAGGATTTATGCTGAATGGGCTCCACGACACAAATATATCCTGGGGTCCGACCCCATCCAATCACCCCGCCCAGGAAGTGCTGGCATGCTGACATCACCCTCACAGCTGCCAAGTCTCCCTTGCTCTGAGGGGCACTCTCTCATTTCACATTAATTAGAAGGCCATTTTCCAAGCATTTCCATCCCATAATGACGGGCTTTCT